>KZ112731.1:0-36108 GCA_002120305.1 Hypoxylon sp. CO27-5 | reverse complement strand
CCCCCCCCCCCCCACAAGAGGCACAAAGCAACAATAGATGATTCGTCCATCCTCGAGGTCAAATAGTCTTTGATTATGAGCCATATAAGGCTTTTTGATGAGCAAAATTTTCAACTGAGATCACCCGATTCGTCGGGGAGGTCAAAGACATCCCTGGAGCGATCTAGGCCCCTGGTCGGTCGACTGGTGTAGTGGTTATCACGTCTGTCTTACAATCACACTGTATAGTGTATTGTGAGGACACAGAAGGTCGCAGGTTCGATCCCTGCGTCGATCAGCTTTTTGCGTTCCTTCCATCTAGAAAAGCTTTACGTTTCGCTGAAGATGAAGCCTTTAATTTTTACTAATTTATTTAAAAATCACCAAAAGAATGCTCCCACTATCTATCAACGCGATTAGTTTAGAGTTCAAAAGCGAGATTAGGTACATTTGACGAAGTACATCTAGCTCTTAGACCGTGGGTCATTGGATATAATTCGGGGCCGATTCTGTGCTTGCCGGAGAAGTATAGAAGAGTCGCGAGGGACATACGGAATAAATTTGCTGGTCAGTCTTTTCGTAGAATGGACGATAGCGCTTTCTTATTTTCCTCTCCTTTTTCTCAGCTCGACGACCTTATCTAGGTACACTATACTCGGTTGTGAAGCACCCTGGGTTTTGAGGAGTAACACCAACTCTCAATACTCTATAGTTGGACCTTGTAATTACTCGAGATTCATGTGTAGGGAACCTCTTCCGGGAGAACTTCCGACAGGTTGGACATATGATTTTGCACCAGACCACTCGGCGCCCACGTTTATTAGCAAGAACGTAGACATGTATCAGGGAGTTGACCCTCGCCTAAGTCGCATCAAGCCGTCTCGTAACTGTCTTGAAGGTGGCACTGATGACGATGGCGGCGCCCGGTGGTGTACGTAAGGTATACGTCCTATGTAATTCCACCCAATTTCTAGCAGGAATCCCCTTCTTCCAACTCTAAGCCTGGTAGTCGACAACAAAAGCTGTGGCATTTCAGCCCAGGCAATCTATTCGCTACGATATCGTTTACGCTGCCGGTTGTCTGTGGTATGATAGATAGTATAGAGGCCCGAGCGTTCAAGCAGAGCAATTCTATATAATTACATGTACCTAACCTATGTGGCCTTACATTACATTATGAGGTAGGTAGAATGCCAGGCTACGTAGAAGCCTTAGCTCTCTTTCCTCTTTTCGTACCTTTGCCTTTTTGCTTGCCTGTACTCTTCCGAACGGCGGTCTTCTTATTATTATCCTTTCCATTTTCATTCCCATTTTCAGCGCCATCAGCATAATCATCGTCGTCATCATCATCATCATCAATCGTAATCGTGTTCCCAGCCTTCCTCTTCCGCCGTTGTGGCGCCGGCGCAAGGCTCTCGTCTTCTACTTCTGCTTCCGCGGCAGTAGAGATACCGTCCACCACAGCCTTCGCGCGCAGCTTATTAACAGCCTCAGCCATTCGCTTGCTGCCTTGGACTCTCTGGCGCGGGGCAAACGCCTCCTTGGCGCCGGCACCAACGCTGCCCTCGAAGAACCTGGTGATATTGCTCTGGGTGCCTTCGGCTTCGCGACGATTCATGTCCCTGATCACCGGGACAAGAACTTCGTCGGTGCGGTCCTCGCTCCACCCTATTGTGTTCATCAGAAACTGCCTCAGACCCGCCACATCCGGCACGCCCCATTGAAACTGTTCCGGATTACTATCAACTTCCGGGTGCAGGTACGCATCATATACGGCCGGGTTAGGGAAGCCGGGCGGAAGGAACAATTTCGTGGCATGGGACTTGCGGAATTTCCTCCTGAAAGCCGAACCTTGGTCCGCTTCCTTCGGTCGATTATGGATCTGGACGTCCTGCCACCACTCTCGAAACTTCACGAGCCCATCTCTACCGGGGAACTCGGACAAGATCTCGACGGCGGTTACGGGACCGACCCCTGGGAGACCTTCTGTGTAATCGGAGCCAAGTAGTTGGGCCAGTGATATTAGCTGTTCGCGCGAGAGTGAGAGTTCCTTCTCGAGATCAGAACCAAGATAGCATTCGACAAATTTGTTGCTGTTGAACATGTTCTTATACACTCGCGTGCCGCCAAAGAGGAAGGTATCCGAATCGTCCGTTACTATACCGTCGACCAGACCAAGCCTGACGAGCTCGGCACACTGAGCTTCAGCTTCCATTGGCGCAGTTATGTAAGGAATACCAAAGAATCGTAATAGAGCTTGACATTCAGTAATCATGATCTGCGTGACTTCATCTGCATCTCTCCGGTCCTTCTTCTGTTGCGACCGAAGTGCTTTGAGCTCTCGTTCATACGCTTCCTGATTTTCCCTCTCGGACTTGTGATTAAGTTGGCTGGCGAAGCGTGCGTGTTCCTCGGCTTCTTCTGCCATTTGAGCGAGTAGCTGTTCTTCCTCAGGGTCACTGAATTCGTCATCGTCAAACTCAGCATCCCCAAAAATTTCATCATTAACAGCTTCAGCTTCAGTCACTGGTTCTACCGTAGCAGGTTGCTCGCGAGCTTCCGGTATAGGTACATCAACATCTTCGAATATCGGTTCCGGAGACTCTGTTTGCTCATCGTTTGTAGGTTCTTCGGGAGGTTGCATAACCTCAACCTCCTCGAATTCCGGCTCCGGCGAAGCTGGTTTAGAAGACGATTTCGGACTAGGCACCGCATCATCCATTGCCTCTACTTGAGAAGTAGTTTGTTCCTGTACAATATCTGCATGTCGCGTGTCTTCCATTTGATCCTCCCCGTCGGCAACCGGAGGATTGACCCTCGTCAAGGTCGCGGGAGATAATCGCGGTGTACCCTCATTCTCGTCTACTTGGGTAGGGCTTTTCTGGCGTGGCAACGGAGGAGCGTCGATGGTTTGAACATCACTTTCATCGTCAGAAGACTCAATCTCGATAATTGCATTTTTGCGCCGCCGCCTTTCCTCTTCGAGAGCGGCTTCTCGATCTTGTTCATTGATCTCATTTTCGATCGCTTGCTGGGCTTTTAGAGACTCGCGGATGTCCGTATCATCTTGCATCATCCATGGTGGTAACGGACGGGCTTTTTCGTTTTCTTGTGCTTCTACCTCTTGCGCCGTGCTCTCTTCATCCTCCCGTACAAAACCACCACCCAGCTCATCGTCAGAATCTGGTTCTATATTGATTTCCCTCTCAGGAGCTTTCTCAGGTACTTGCTCCTTCTTCTTTGCGAAGATACTAGACCTCCAGTCCAGTTTCTCAAAAGGTAAAGGTCCATCAAATGGGTTCTTCACGTTAGGAACCGTAGGCGCGGGCTGTTGTTTGAAAGTCGGAGCTTTTTTCTTCTTTCTCAACAGTGCAGCCCGTAAATCAACATCGCTGTCGCTACTTGCATTACTGTCTCGTCTTTGCGGTACAGGTTTCGCTGTAGGTTTTGGTATAGCCGCGTTGGCTCTGTTGTTCACAATATGTGCGATCATACTACCACTAGCGGAAGTGATCGGCTTTGACTGCTCGACAGCTTTTTGAGTCCACTCTGGAGCAGGAACATCTTCGAAGTCCTCCTCCTCCTCTTCCTCGTCCTGCCGTCCTGGTGACTTTACTCCATGTTGGCTTTTAAGAGACAGTGCAATAGCTCGGTTAAGATCCTCTTCTTCATCGTCAATGATAATATTTCCCTCCCCATTCTGAGGTCCGAAAAGATCATCAATACCGCTCGTGGTATTTCCGCCAACAAACAGTGAATCCTCATCCTCATCAATGAAATCTTCTTCCTCGTCACCATTTATTATGGCATTATATAATTGGCGTTTTTGTGCTGCAGTATCATGAGCAGCTCTAGGCCCTGTTTGGACCTTTGGTAGCCGATTCAAGCCTTCGATAGGGACATCCTCGAAATCATCCTCGTCCTCCCACTCCTCATCTTCCTCCTTAGTCTGGTACTGGAAATCTAGAGCGTCCACGTCAATAGGTTTATGTATCTCGCCGCGGTCTTTCTCTCTGCTAACGACACCAAGGGCCCATCCGCCCTCGGCCCCCTCATTCTTGACCAGGATGTATTCGCGGTCTTTCTCGCCAGCTATACGTGCGTTCTTCGCCAACGTGAGATCAGTTCCCGTCATACCAGCTTCCTGCATAAGCCTTTGCGTCAAGTGATTTCTCTCCCGCACCCTCTCGATCTGAAACCGCGAAAAGGCCATCCTGTCGGGAAACATGCCGTCTAATTGTTCTTTACTCAGTCCCATTCTCAGTCGACTTCGTATTCTGGCCGCGTTAAGAATATTATATCTATCGACAGGCGGCAAGCTCTTAAAGAACTCGCCCTCGAAATCGATCTTGCTGAAGTCGTAAACATTGATATCCTCGCCTTGGTTGAACTGTCTCGCGTACTCCTCCAGCTCCTCAACGCTCATGATGCGTGGGTCTTCCGGCCGACCCATTCCAGAAATTCCGCCGTCTAGGTCCGGCAGGTGATAAGCGTCCTGCTTGTAGAACTTTCTGTTCCTCTGGCGTTCGGCCTGGCTCATCCCTATCTCATCTACGTAGACCAGCTTATCGACATCGGGGAGCTCCTCAGCAGGATCCTCGCGGTCCGGTCTCCCCTGGGCCTCCCGCTCCCGTTTCCTTCGCTGCTTCTCAGCCTCCTCTTCCGCCTTGCGCTGCATCTGCACCGCGAGTAGCTTACCCGCCGTGCGCACGGCATCCTCCCTCCTGCCCTCGCGTCTGCGCTTGCGGCCGGTAATGGTCTGGCGCTTGAGGGCGGGAGCGCCTCCGTCGAAGACGAAGACGGGTTGGATGCCGAACCACAGCAGCTTGCATATGCGGCGAAAGAAGCCGACGACGTGGGAGTTGCGCAGGGCGTTGCCCTCCTTGTCGCGCACCGCCTTGAGGAACTGGTAGATCCAGATGGATGCGTCGACGGCGAGGCGCTTGCGGTTCAGGGTCGCGAGGTTGGTCGGCCGCGCGCACGGCTGCGCTACGGTCCAGAGCCCGTTCACACCCATGTTGCCACGGGATTTGCAGGATTAGGGGTCGACGCAATGCGGGTTTATTTCGTTCTATTGGAAGGGAGACGGAACGATCATGTATAATACAGGTGTGATCGCATGGTGGGCGACACTGATTCAGACTCTCAATATTGAGGTCGAATTGGAGAAGGAGCTTGAAGATGGAAACTCTCGGTTATGACGATGATGACTCGACGCCGCACCGCAATGGAAATCGCGTCTGGGTCTGGTCTCGGACTAGCAGGGATGTGGCCTAGCAGCCTAGGCAGCTTAAAGTGGCGGCAGGTGCATATTCTTATCGATAAGCCCTGCGGCGCATGCTGCCCCTCTATGTGCAACACAAAATCCCCGCCTCTCCTAGTTGCATACATACGATAAAGATTATTGAATGAGAGAAGCTTGTTATCTACACCAGTTATCTACACCTACAATTCAAAATTACCCGGTATTGTCTCGGGACAGCTTACGCAGGGAGTACCGGTTGTCGGGAGAACATGGAGAAGGAAGAGGCCGAGACATTCCTCAAGTCGCTCCTCAACAAGAACCTGCGCATCGAGACGACAGACGGACGCCTCTTCATAGGGACATTCAAATGCACCGACACCGTAGGTCGAGTCTGCCCTATAAGAAAAGTGGTATATGAACTAATATTGTCTTACTCATAGCACAGTAACGTCGTATTATCCCTTACCTATGAATACCGCCAGCCGTCCCAACAGAAGCTCGCCGAGGCCGCGGTCGCTGCCGCAAGCTCCGGTTCGGCCAAGGTGACGGCAGATATGACGTCTCGGTACTTGGGCCTTGTCGTCATCCCAGGAGAACACATCACGAAGATGGAAGTCGAAGAGTTTGCTAGCCAGGTTAAGAGCCGGTCAATCTTTGAGAGGAAAGACCTTTACGGTGGCCGATGATGCGGAACGGTAGAAATCGGTTATGTGCAGGTTGAAGAGAATGACATTGCGTTACGTTTATGCGCGTTTATAATAGCAATGAGATACCTCGGAGGCGAGGACATCTCTATCAAGAGAGACGTTTATTAGGTGCGAGAGCTTTGCGAAGGATACCCAGCAGGACGGGTTGAAAATGCCAGTGTCTGCATCATAGCACGGATGGATGAAGACTCATCTGAAAAGACCGTGGATAATCCTCGAAGAGCCAGGTCCTGACTAAGAGGATATATAGGACAAGGAATTGGCTTGTATTTACTAGCAAATTTTAGGCTATGGCCTTTAACACCCCATGGATAAAAATGTCCAATGCTATTCACAACTCTATCCTCCTAGCAATACTGTCAGATTCTTCTGAGTACCTAGGATTATCTTAACTCTCGTTAAATTCCGGCTCTTGGAACTCATGTACGGGCATCCTGAAAACAACGATATTTTACCTGGTCGAGCCTAGATGTACCTACCATTATCGATTAGGAGGCGATCCCCACCCGTTGTGACAGTCAAGATTACATATTAACTTGCGGCTCAATCCGAGAGAAATCAATTATGAGATTGCAATTATTAGATAGTATAACATAAAAAAGGTGAAGAATACGGCACTAATTTGTCCAATGCGTATTAGGCTAGCTAGTGAGATTAATGTGTCCTTACGAAACACAAACTTATTCAAGACTTGGCGGTATTCGGCAGTTAAGTAGGAGTATTATAGCGCCGAGTAGGCTTTTGGGGGGCAGAAGCAGAAGTAGACAGATTCGTTGTTAGAACTATTTGGGGAACGAAGCCGCCATCATCCATGGGCTCCCTCGCCTCTAGGTCAGCCAAGTTCTGGCCTCAATCATTGGTCGTGTTCATATTGGAAGTTAAGCTAGCAATGAAGCACTCGTTTAGAATCCATTAACGAGGGATTGGTATCACAAGGCGAAGGCTGCTTGCATATTACACTGTAGAATTGGTCTGTCAGGTCGTCCACGTCCGAGGCATAGAATGAGGTCTTTGCCTTAGCATATCTCCAATCTCTGACATAAGACTACCCGGGTCTTCCTGGTGAACAAAATGTTACACAGATGTAAGCTGAAGTCCCATGGTTAGTGGTGGAGCTTGGCTTATGTTAAAGTTGCGTAAGCTTTAGACATATTATGAAGTAGTTACCGCCGCGTATACTGCTACAACCTGGGTTCTGTATCGCAGACGCGCAAGTCATAATTGCAGAGTCATTATCCGAGACCACCAAATATTCTCCCAGCGAAAGAGACCGGTCTGATTTAATTCTTCATCTCCCGGTTGAAGCTACCGGGGACATGGTCTCGGCGGAGGTCTCGACTAAAGGCGGGGCCAATTAGAAGCCGCTCGGAACTGCCCAGGAATATCTTACTGGGGTATATAGGAATATGAGGGGCATGAACGTAACGTCAGGTGGGAGTGCCGAGCGTGTGGGATTGGGATCGTTATCTGACTTGTATATAGATATGTTAATAGGATTCCCCAAGCTGAGTACCTGGGGTTTTCGACCATGTTTGCGTTCCACAGCCTTGCCGGCTTCGAAGAAACCACATATATTTGGCGTGACATTAGAGCGGATCTCCTGCTTCATTAGTGTGTAACCTAAAGAGCTTTACAAGAAACTCCGAGTTTGAAAATCGGGCCAAGGCTGCCCACATCTCTAGCCAACTACCAATTCATCAAGTCCCCGCAGCCATGGCAACATACACGGTACCGTTCGTCATCAATGGTGAGGAACGCCATGTTGAAAAGACATTCGATGTGACATCGCCCACCACTGGAAAGGTCCTACACAAATGCGGCATAGCAACGGAAGAAGACGCCGTCGCGGCGATCGCAGCAGCCGAAGTTGCTGGAGAGAAATGGCGAAATTCAACTGTAGCAGAGCGCCGAGATATTATTCTCAGGGCAGCCGAGATCATGGAGAAGAGACGAGATGAATTGGCCGGATACATGATGGACGAAGTTGGCGCACCACGCGGTTGGGCTGATTTCAATCTCAACCTCACCGTTGACATGTACAAAGATGTGGCCGGGCGAGTGGGCGCTATCGAAGGAAGTGTTCCTCCATGTCAACCAGGTATCACGTCGATCGTCGTGAAGGAGCCTTACGGTGTGGTTGTAGCAATCGCTCCTTGGTAAATAATCCCCTGATCTGCGATAAATGGAAATATATGCTCATTAATTCAAAGGAACGCGACCTATATCTTGGGTACTCGTGCGATACTCTACCCCCTTGCGGCTGGTTGTACGGTCGTTTTCAAGGGTTCCGAGTCAGCCCCTCGAACTCATCGTGCTATTGTGTCCATCCTCACTGAAGCTGGTCTACCCAAGGGAGTAGTGAATTACATCGTCACTGACCCACCCAACGCAGCTTCAGTCACGGAGGCTCTTATAGCAAATCTGAGCGTGAAGAAGATCAATTTTACCGGCAGCACGGCTGTGGGAAGAATCATAGCAGGGTTGGCTGGTCAACATCTAAAGCCCGTTGTTTTAGAGCTTGGAGGCAAGGCGCCAGCTATTGTCTGGGAAGATGCGAACTTGGATCTTGCCGCAGAACAAACCGCTCTAGGTTCATTCTTCTTCTCTGGACAGGTCTGTATGAGTACAGAGAGAATCATCGTGCATAAGAAGGTCGCTGGAGCATTCCAAGAGAAGTTGCTTGCAACGCTTGAGAAGATGTTTCCATCTAAAGGCGAAGCTCTGGTCCTTATCAGCGCAAACGGAGTGGACAAGAATAAGAAACTCATAAAAGATGCTCTTAGTAAGGGCGCTTCGCTTCTCAACGGAGATATAAATGCGGAAGAAAGCTCGAAGACGAGGATGAGGCCAATAGTCGTTAGCAAGGTTACACCGGACATGGACCTCTACAAAACAGAGTCATTCGGTCCGTCGGTGAGCCTGATTGAAGTCGAAAGCGAAGAAGAGGCCTTGCGAGTGGCCAATGACACCGAGTATGGCCTCTCATCAGCTGTGTTCACTGAGGATCTCAGAGTTGGTCTGCGGTTTGCGAGGGGAATCGAAACCGGCGCGGTACACATCAACAATATGACCATTCATGATGAGACGACGTTGCCGCATGGAGGAGCTAAGGCAAGCGGATACGGGCGATTCAATAGCTTGCCTGGGGTTGAGGAATGGGTTCGAACGAAGACAATTACCTGGAGAAACTAACAGTCCTACAAAGGAAATAGTACATAGTTATGAAGACTGGAATGTCCTGCAGGAATCATAGTATGACTTCGTAGTATATGACGATTATGATGAACACGGATTTTAAATAATTATAAATCAAGGAGAGAAGATCTAAGACACGAAGGTGTAGATTACATAATATTCAAGAACCACTATCGTACGGGCAAGGAGCTAGCAGCTGCCACAGTAACCCCACCCTCTGTGTTAAGTGGTCCAAGCTCCCAATTCTCTCAGTAAATTGATCGTACCTATAGGTACCTACATAGCTGGAAGCTCTAGGCACCGCAATGCAATTATAACGTCATAACGAATCTTGCCTTAGCTCCTAGATATCACAGTCCTTTCTGCATTCACGTACGAAATAGGGTAGAGGAAGACAACATCTACAATGGGAGCAAAAGCATCAAAACCCGCCCAGGCGGCGACGCGCAAGTTCCCCACTAGGGCTCCCGGCTCTGCCGCCCCGCCACATGTTCGACCATCACCAGCAGCGCAACGAAGTTCGGAGCCACGAGCTTCGTTTGCTAAGGACGACAGTGAGTAGCGAATACCCTCATGCTCGCCTATTCCCCTGGCTGACTTGCTACTACTCAGCAATCAAAGCAGACGGCGCAGATCCTGATCCGAATCCCATGACAAACCCAGCATTTTCGCAACGGCTAAAGCAGATGGGCGTTGCAACGCCCAACCCGACCTTGTCGAACTCGTCAACCGCTTCTCCTTATCCCGTCTTCCCAGATCAAGGGCCCCAAGGGTCTCATTTCCCTTCGCCATCCCAGAATGCTACATTGGGTGCTCTAGAAGCGCGGCAGCGATTACAGGAAGCGGCGGAGCTCGAGTTCGAGAGACCCGGCCAAGGAAGGGAATTCCTGGATGTCGGGACCTTAAAACAGATCCTTGTAATGCAAGCACGAGGCACTCCGACGCCAGATATTGAGAAGAGATCACGGCTTAAGAGCGGTGTTGTGGACAGGTTAGGGCCGAAGGGGGTTACACGAGCTTTGGCGAGCTAGGATAGCAGCAAAAGTATACGACGAGAAACGAAATAGACATGTAGGAAAAGCATGGATTTACCTGGAGGCACAAAAGGAGGCACTTTTTTCTTTGGTGTATCATATGCATTTGAGGTATGTATAAACATCATCTATCATACTGTCCTGTACATTTCGTACGGTAATACGGAATACACTTATCCACTTCGCCGTCCTTAAGCGTGGCCACAGGGAATTCCTATCCGTTCATTCGGTCTTTCGAAGGTCGCCCCTACGTAGCAGATATGCATCCTGCCAATCTAGATACCGACGCTATACGTCACCGAGCCTCTATACTTTCTTCTCATACGCTCGTCCCATATTCTACCCTCTACCAAGCGGCGTGTCCACCATCAATACGCAAGTCGGCACCCGTCATGAAGCGGCTCGCATCGCTAAGCAGGAAGACGGCCGCGCCGCGGTAGTCCTCGGGTTTGCTCAGCCTGTTCAGCATGTTCTGCTTGGGCCACTCGACGGCCCGGTCGGGGAACTTCTCAAACAGCTTCTGCACCATCTCTGTGACGATGTAGCCCGGCGAGATCGTGTTCACGCGGATGTTCTTGATGCCCCATTCCATAGCCAGGTTACGACCCAGCTGGATTACGGCGGCTTTGGAGGCGTTGTATACGCTGGGAGTCTCGAGTCAGCTCTGCGGTGGTTCCGAATGTGTGGTGGGAACTTACGGGCAGATCAAGCCGCGATTTGCGACTGTGCCGCTCATACTGGCGATGAGGACAATGCTGCCGGGAGTATCGTTCTCGTACATGTATTTTGCCACGGCCTGCGCGGTCATGAGGACGCCGGTAACGTTGATTCCCAGCATTCGGTTCGAGTCTTCGGCAGTGTAGTCCAGAGCAGGAGTCTCCTGCTGGACCCCGGCTGCTGCGATCAGCCCATCAATGTGTCCCTCTTTCTCGAAGACCCCTTTGGTGATCTCCTTCAGTTTGTGGGCGCCCTCCAGCACGTCAATTTGATGATAGGTTAGCGAGGTGCCTAGCTCCTCCTTGGCTCGACGCGCCACTCTCTGGTAGGACGATCCAGAGCCCGGCTCAGGTTGTCTGTCGTAGACGTGTACTATCATCCACCAGAATCAGCATCTTCTCGACTCGAGATTGTTCCACTAGCCGTACCTCTAGCTCCTGCCTCCAGAAGTGCTTCGGCCTGCACAAGGCCTAGTCCTTGAGCTCCGCCCGAGACGACTATAACCTTGTCCTCCAGGCTGAATTCTGGCAGCACCTTGGGACTGTTTTGGATGGTACCTTGCTTAGAAGCACGCGTCGCAGTAGAGTGGAAGGACCGCCGTGTTAGCTCGTTCCGGGGAATCTGTCTGGACGTCACTGCTCCTGCTACTCTAGTCGTCAGGCCACACGCTGATGTCACGCGCGGCGCGGTGCGGGCGAGTCTGCCCAATGGAGGGGCAGCTCGAGATATTCTCGGCGCAACCGTCGACATTGTAAATGAACGTAGATTATCAAACGTCCTTATGCTAGAGGTCCGAGGTATCCGCATAAATAGTCTCTAGACAGCTCAGGTCGATTCAAGTTAAGAATCCCTAACCCGAATTATACAAGGCAACGTATGCCTTGTTCTAGTATAGCGACCCTACCGGCTTTAGGAGACGCGAAATGCAGAGAGTGAAGCAGAGGGTAACGAAAGTATCCAGAAGATGAGTTGGGAATGAGTAGTGAATTGATTCCATGTCGACTGGAGTTTTGCTCAAACCCGAACGTCATATATAACGAAACTCTGCCCCCCCTGTTGAAGGAGCTATCGTGGGTCGAAGTGCCATATCCGCCAAGGTACTTGACAATACCCAAGTCTAGCCCCTCTTCTCTTGTTTCCTTAGGACAAAGCCCGCGGACGTAACTTCAGGAACTAATGGTGAGGCAAATGAGAAAGAAGATGATGGGGGGCTCGCTCCGCTCCCCCTAGGAAAGAGAGGGGCCAAGAGCTCGGGTCTTAGACGACGGTTCCATGATTCTAGAGCTAACAATAGCTTTTCTCCACCGGTACAGTAACATAGGTGTGGTATAACTTGTTCTTAACTACATGTAGACAAATTGGGGTGAGGGGACCGGTGAAGGTTCGAAAAGAAATCCGATATGTGACGAAAGACCGGCGAAAATCTAATTCTCTAGGTATGGATTTTGGCGCTTGATGATACCGCGATACCGCAAGGCTACTAGAAAACGCCATGTTTGGGCGTTACGAACCCAGAATTCAACCCCCCACGTGCCTCTATGTTGGACAAAGGATATCGTAGGTGAATCATCAAATGATCATCACGAGGGCAATAGCTTATAGACTTCGGATTACCTATTCGGGCAATCCATCTCGAGTCAAAGAGGTGGAGATAATACGGATCCCACTAGCAACGTCAGCTTAGCTTTCTCCTTATTATCTTATTATAAAGAATTGCACAAAGTTGACCGTATCTCGCAACAACTTTTCTCATCACATTAGACTAAGGTGGCTAGTAGGTAAGTTAGGGAGGTTAGGCCGGACCTTGTAGTCGACCGGTCGAATTGGCAAGTGGTTGAGGGTATAATATTCCTTGATATGAACCGACGCCACATGATCGCATCTTTTCGGCTCCTTTCCATGCATCGCTGCCTCATTTTATGTGTGAATACAACATATGTATACAAGATGCGAGTTCCCCCGCATTGCCATGTTTTTTCCAATGTCCTTCCCCGCGAACTCAGTCCGGGGTTGACGAAAGCTGCATATGAAAGGTGCATATGGAAGGATTTTGGGTTCATGGCGGATGGTCCAATAGTGTAACATTTAAGGAACCCCGAGCTTCTAGGATCTAGCTCTGCGTACAGTTCCGCGGCGTTAGCGGTTTGTAAGACGGTGAGACGACAGCGTCTAACCTAGCAGGTTTCTCTCTACGACATCTGAGATTCGCTTAGAAATCCTTCGCTACCCGTTATTATCTCCCCGATTGGATACCCTAGGTAGGTATATTCGAGTTTAACACGCTTACCCGTTCCGCTTGAGGCTTATACCGTAATGTCCCGACTCCCCGTTGTCGACTTGTCAACTTCAAAAGGTCAATCAGCAAGATTGCCGGCCCGTCGCCGTCAAAATACGATAGATCAATTCGGCACTTAGTGTATGTCATCGGAACACGTAAGAATATTCACCAATGATTGGGCATTTCTAATGCGGTCCCCTGCTCCGATGCACATCCAGCAGGACCCCTACTGCAGAATATTGTTGACGAACAGGTAAGAGTTTCTTTAATTGGGAACCCGCGCATATTGTTAGGCTTCGAATCACGCGTCCTTCCTCCCAAAGCAGACGTTCGCGGATAGGGGACCGATAAAAAAGATAATCTGGCACAAGCTGCATTCAGGGTCCCTTCGATGCTCGGTGCATTTGTTCCTCAGCCCTACACGCCTGAGAATGACCACCTATCAAAGAATAACAGCGGCTACTGCGGATGATGGAATAATCCACATTAGTTACAAATAACCCAAGTCAAGACTCAATACCTGGGTCAAGAGGCAGATATTGCTATTCATACATATATACCCAAACTATACAAACAACCGGCAATGGCACCAACATGTCAGGTGAACATGGACCACGGGAACAAGCATGTAAAAGCAAAAGAAATATGAGAACAAACGATGATGAAAGTGCCGAATCAAAAAGTACCGCGACACAACTCAAAAGCCGTTCTCCGTCGGTTGGGAGATATCTTCCTCGCGAAGAGTCATTCTCATGAAATCTACCTTACAGCCTTTTTTCCGCCGTCTTGGAACCCCGAGATATTGATGGAAGTTGATGCCCAATACGACGAGAAAGTCAGATGTCCAAATTTCGTATTGCGAAACCGCGAATCCGCGAATCCGTTCGCAAGATATTAACGGCATTCGGAAAGTATGCAGCCTTGAGGACGACGACAATCCTTTTACCTCTTTACGGTAATAGGAGCTTCAATATCAGCAACTTGGGAAGTTGGAATACAACGGACAGCAAAAGCCGGTGAAGCTTCCTTGTGAGAGGGAAGTAACGACATTAGCAAACAAGGCAATCAAAAAGTAACTCTGTTTGAAAGTTCAGATGGTTTAACATCCACAATAGGGAACATTTCCAGTGCCGGTTAGAAATAGCGGTGACGATGCGGTCATCAGAAACTCGAATACATTCTTGCATATAAAAACTCTTATCTCCTTTTTGTGATCCGTAGACCCGCTGGTACTACTGTTTTGCATGTGATAGTCTCTACCAGTTGGACTTGGTTAAAGTAAATGCCGTCTCAAACCGCAACTCAGGTTGAGCTGAGTGCCCAACGCCCAATAGCCATCAACATGGGCGCCATCGCCCAATAAGATGATATACCAAGGTTCGCAAAAGATGGGGATAGCGGCATGCTATGTAAGCTAGCCCCGTCCCTGTGAGTTTGAATTGAGTTGCCCCTGTCGCGGAGATCTGTTTCTGATGACGTATATGGCGAGGTAGCGGGTTGTTCTTGGATAAGTCGTGTCGTAACGTTGCTCGGTGATGAATTCATCCGGATAGAGACCGATATGTGTTATTCTAAGGGATGAGTTGCTGAATATAGAAGGAGTCAAGTGTGACACCGTTGCAGCCAACGCATACATCTGCAGTGACCCTTAATGTCACAATACAAGGCGGACTGCTCGGTCTCGGTGAAAGGGGGTAAGCCTCTCACCTAGCGACGGAAACCGAAGTAGTTCCAATACTCCCCTCTCTCCGTTGTACACATGTATCAAAGAGGCATCGAATAGGGGGAAACATGAGGCCGTGTAAGGTGACAGCTCTACCACACGTGAGTGGTCTCCTTGGGCGTTACACTATACAGACTTCATCGTGGTTCCTATTACTACCTAATACATGAATCCAGATGGGGACTTCCGGAGTTGTTCAGTAACTTTTGTCTTCTAACCAATAATTCGATTACACATGGTCTGTACGGTCAAGTGAAGTTTGTTCTGCAGTGATTCGAACGCATAGGTGCAAACACAACATGCTCAATACTGGTTTCGAGATGTGCAGTTGTTAAGGCTAAATAGGTCGACACATATAATCGACACGCTATAGATCAATTCAACGCCGATCCATCTGCCTAGCACCCTGGCATACATAAATAGGAATGGATCGAACGGGAAAGAGAACCGTCAATCAAACTAGCCTCATTCGACTCCGACTTCCAAGTTAGTATAGATGAGAACCATTCATAGGCCATATCACGCTGTATACTGCGTCTCATTCTATGTCTAAAGCTCTTGGTTTTGATACTACCTAAATGTCTCGTCGAATACCCACTTTGTTACCTTTTTATCCTTGATCAATGGCTTCTTAGAAAACCTTAATATCATGTGTCGATATTGTTTCAAGGCGTGGATGTGAGTCTTCAGCACAGGACCAATACCTAAGTATTGTTAGCAATATGACTGCCTCTCAAAATTGATGTGTACCTACCGTATGCCCAAGTCTACCACAAGATCTATTGAACGAGATCACTCTTGTAAATAGGATGTTACGTAATGTAAAGGTGCACCACAGGTATCGGAGTCATTTATCCCGAGATAATTCTAGAATATCAGTACTGGAACCATGGAAATAGTGTACCAACATACAGATGTATCCCTTATTACTGGATCCATCTTGTTCGTTCTCTCTAGAGGCCTTGATAGCCCCATAACAATCGCCGACGCATGCTGTTTTAACAGATAGGTAAATAGGAAGGTGAATAACTGAAGCTTCAACAACATTCTAGATTGGTCTATATAGGGTAAGAGAATTAATTATTTCTTATTTGGACTCCTTGATTCTACAATACTGTCTATGCTAAACCATAAACCATCTGAGCACTATTCTCACTTCACCTTCGCACGGTGAAAGTTAGCTTTTGGTAAGTAATAAATGTTAAATATTTGTCTCCGCCCGTTAAAGTCATCAGGATGCTGAGAACTATGCTTAATTATATTCGACTACACTCACTAGAATTCAATATAGATTGGCTCGTTGGTACATGTAGTATTAGATACTAGTATTCAGTTGCTTCATTCTATTATTACCTAATATCTAGAGTGAGTTGGGCCCTCTTATTGCGTTATACTCGATATTATGAATTATGCATCTAGGGGAAGGACACCTCATTCTGTAAATACATGTCAAGCTTACACTGTATAATCTCCGGAATTTAGTCCAAGAAGCACAGTGCATATGATGAACTTCCAATATGTGGATTAACTGCGCCACAGTACGGAAATAGCGATCTCCAATTTCAGCCCTTTTTGCGAGGCTCCTTTTTTGGTTACCATTCATATCACGATCTCTCAATCCACTCCTTATTAGAGATATCATAGGTTAATGCCACATCTTTCATTGAATGGCTTCGATGAGACTGTCTTTATGCAGTCCTAATGGCACGTGATGGGGGCTCGAGGCTGACGGCGGTCTGGTGAGTTGATGGAGGGTCCAAAGCTTTGATGCGAATAGGGACTAACCTACAACACAGCTTTCTTGCCTCTTATATCTGGCTGTCTTGTTCTTTACAGAGACATTCCTTAATAGGTGAGCTCCTCTTATATACCTTCTATAAAGGACGCACGGAAGCTCACTGTGCTATATAGATCAACCACGGCTGTCTTCCTTCTTACTCCTATTCATCTCAGGCGCGTTAGCTTTCGTAGCTAGCCTGTTTTCAAAATGGCTTCCTGGCGCAGATGGAAGATTTGGTAGGGTTGGGTTCCTCCTCAGCTGGGAACCGGCTTCTGACATATCGCGACAGATTCAGAGGCCGTTTTCAAGGGAATGCAATCGTCCCTGCCGCATCGGCCTCGTCGTTTCTATGTACCGTGTATCATATTTCTCATCGTTTTCCGACTAGAGATCGTACATAGAGTAATGCGCGAATTCCAATGTGCTACTGAAGGCGTAGAGGTAAAACACGCATTTATCAACTATGCCAGGTCAACAACCATGAAGCTAACATTCCACAGGCGTTTCTTCCTGTACTCTTAGCTGCTCATGAGTTCTTCTCACACCGCACGGCTCAGACCGTGTCTGATGACCCGGAAGATATGTGGGGCAGCCCATTAGAAGACTTCAAGAACTGGCTTATAAGTTCTCCGATTACTCTCTTGTTCACTACTACTCTCTTTAGTTATGGCGTTTTCATGGGGAGTGATTTCACTACAAGATCAACTTACTTCTGTTCAACCTTGATGAATGAAAGCTCATTCGTCGTATTCATCCAATGGTTAGGAGTTTTCACCGACGCGGTGATCCTGATCATGTTATGGCGGGTCCTTTCGTGGGCGCGGACCACGAAGAGTCGTCTTCGAACACTTGGTGGTATTTTGGTCTTGGCATCCGTTGGCGTCTCGTTTCTATGGATGGCAACACGGGTTTCTCGGCATCAGGAGATCATTGGGCATCACCCCTTTAGGGGAATCGGTTCTCTCTACTTTTTCGACGTCTCTAGTACGGCGCTACTTCTATCTACTCTCATCATATCCACGGCGCTCTGGATTTGTGATTCGACGATATTAGAACCCACGGCTATCGCAACCTTCACTTCTGGCTTGCTGGCGAGCATCCAAAATGTTCTGTTGATCGGAACATACCAGCAGACCTCAGCCGGCCAACCGCTGGTGGTACTCTTTGTTATTTCGGTTGGCTTCATTCTTTTCACATACGCAAATAACATGAGATGGGTTGTCGTCTTCAAACGAGTATTCCTAATGTTACTGCTAACTGGTATTTTTGTCACGTCGGCGATTTTTGCTATAGTTAGGAGCAAGCACCTGGACCGCCATCCGGTCGATGATCTTGTCTATAAAAACAGAGTGGAAGCGGATCGTTGGCTCAGGCACGCAACTGTCAGCACCACATTAAAATTAGCTGTCACAGAGTATAAGGACCGTCACCAGGGACGTGATCCGCCACCAAATTTTGACAAGTGGTTCGAATTTGCGCAACAGCGGAAGTCCGTTGTCATTGACAGATTCGACCAAATCGAAAGAGATATCCTGCCTTTCTGGGGCATGAAGCAGCGGAAGATACAGGAGGGGCTAGAAATATTAAAAGGGCTGCCGGATATTGGAATCATTACAATTGCGGATGGGAAAGCATCTCACAACCAACCGCCAGACCCTGTACAGAAGGTGGTCTTGGACGAAGCGGTATCGATGATTTCGACGTTTGTCCAACATCTTCCCGACATGTCCATCGCTATTAATCTAAAAGAGCGACCAAGAGTCTTGGTTCCCTGGGACGATATTCATAGGTTGATTATGGCGGGAAGCAAGTCACGGCTCCAACTTTTACCTTACCGGTCACGAAGGGGTCAGGAAAATGACCATAAGCTGTCAGAGAGTAATCCTATCGACGTATCTAAGGCTACCCTGGGATCCGTTGCTCAACCCTACGTATCTCCAAAGAAGTTTCGACAACTCGAAGCTTTAGCGTGTCCGCCTGGGTCAGCCGCTCGAGGAGGAGTGCACTGGGATGTCCGGGATTTCTGCTCTTCCTGTGTGAAACCCCATTCATTTGAAGGACAGTTTCTTCAGGACTGGGATATGTTTCTCGACCCGTGCCATCAACCGGACATATTCAACCTCCACGATTTACATACGACACCTCATCTTCATGATTTACATCAAGACCTTTTACCACTATTCAGCAGGTCAAAGACGGATAGCTTCAACGATATTCTCATACCACTTATACAACCCGTTAACCACGAACGGGACGGGACGGAATTTAATCAGAAGAAGGACATTGTCTTCTGGCAAGGAGATGCGAAGGATTCGCAGATCGTAACACCTCAATCCCTACTTGGCGGACATCGGCATCGGTTAGTTCACCTTGCGAATAATGCTAGCGCCGTTGACGAGGTGTCCATACTTCTCGGCGTGCAAGTCAAGGGGAAGGATAAGTTCCGATATGAAGAGACGCAGGTGAAAGAGGCCAACGGCCCTCTACCTTTCGAGTTCTCGTTCACCAACTCCGAACCATGTTCGGATGCAAACTGCCAGCTCCTTCAGCAAGAATTTGGCTTCAAAGAGCCGGGGAGAGCGCTCGATAATCGATATATAATGTTGTTGGATACCGTGGACGGGCCGCCACCGGATTTGCTCCCGATTCTCCGCTCTAACAGCGTACCGGTGCTGTCATCCATCTTCCGCGAATGGTACACGGAGCGGTTGATGCCGTGGGTCCACTTCGTGCCCATCGATCTACGGTACCATGCGCTGCACAGCACGATGGCGTATTTCATCGGCCTCAAAAACCGCGGCCCGATAAACGGGCGACCGCAGCTCACCGAGGGGAGGCAGGAAGACGCGCGCTGGATCGCGGAGCAGGGCCGTAAGTGGGCTGATAAGGCTATCAGGCGGGAGGACATGGAGGTGTACTTGTTCCGTTTGCTGCTGGAGTGGGGGCGGGTCATAGACGATAATAGAGATAATCTGGGGTTTGTACTGTAGGATATGGTAAAGGTGGGATACATAGGCACCCCAGATAGATAGGTACATTAGGGTGTGTAGAATATAGGTAGTATGTGCATTTGTATGTTGTCTCACTGTTCGGGACCGAGATCTGTGGGCGTTACCTAAGTATCATTTGACGTATTTACGGCCCTATTGACAGGACAAGAAGGTCGTGCTGCTGTCCTAGCGAATTATTTCCTGTATTTAGCATTTCCTGGAACCGTTTCTGTCTCCTTATTGTCTTCGCGTTACATCAAATGGTATACGTTTCATACATATTATAGGCTGGTATACGTGTAGGTACTTCGTAAACGCTGACTCATTGCTTCGGATACCTACATGTACATTTTGTGCAATTCTGCTCTAGGCATCAGTAGTAAAAACACGCTATGTTTATCACATACTCTATAGGCATTGGCTGATCTACAAACGCAAATTCATTCAAACAGGATACTTGCATTATACTATTTTATCGGTACCTGATTAAAGCCCCGCCACTATGAATTTTAAGTATGGCTTAAAGAATGGATATGGTGAGTGTGTAACGCAAGTATTGGTGTAGAGCTGTGAATATGAGAGTAGACTCTTGCAAGTACCCTACTATTGCGATAATACCAAGCTCCATTCTGTAATATGTATTTTATGATATGATCATGTGCGAATTATCGATGAACTGTCTACATGTATGACTCAACTTGTGGCGCTGGTCTAGAAGGTAAAGGAAATGGGTGAATTACCTAGGTACATAGGTAGAGAAAACAGATACATCATTAAATCAGATATTCACGCTGAAACGGTCTAAAGAGTGATTATGAGATGTATATAATACTGGGTGAAGTACTGCTTCTACCCGCCAGGAGCTTCTGCCTACACTCTACTATTCTTTTTCAAGGCGAGAAGCATCATTACTGAGATATTAAGAGACCAAAAGCACAAGAATAATGCCGCGAACCAACCCTCCCAAGCGTTCCAATGCTGCCACCAAGTATAGTGATATGGACAACAAGAGGCTTCAAATCAGCGACGAGATGGTAGGCAGCTCCTCAATAGTTGTTCCTATGCTTTCACAACCTGGCATCGAGACCGGCATCAACAAAAAATATATGTTGCCTACATTCCCGGAATACAGCTTAGAATCACCTGAATCTTCCCAACAATATCAAGCCCAAGACGAGATTGATAGTGGTAGTGGTAGTGATAGCGACGCTACAATGATATTCGACCCTGACGGCGTCAAGTCCAGACTGCCTAGTCTGGAATCTGAAGATAGTGAGAGATCAAGTTGGGAAGAAGACGATGACGACTTGAGCACGATCTTATCCAGAGGAGTATACGATGTCCTTACTCTCAGGATCAAACGGAAGACAGGATGTTGCTTCCCTACAAACATGGTAGCTAGGCTTGAGACAATCCGTCAAGGAGTCTCGAACCGGGGTATTCTGGAAGTCCAATCACCGACAATCGAACCCCCCCCTTCTCGCAGAGCTTATGTCATCGTACATGTGTGGGAGCCAACCCATCGCCTCGGGAAAAGTCGAGCAAGGGACTACAAGATCGTTGGCGCGGCTCTGAGTCAAGACAAGGCCAATCTCGGAGCTATGGGATATTTCTATCCAAAGAATCCTAATCACTTGTGTCCATCAACTAGAAGTCTACAAAATTGTTACCAAGCTCCGTTTACGGAGATCGAGAACTACCACAATACCAAAGACTTTGGGGAATTTTTTGAAGCGTCTGGCACTAGAAACTGCTCCGCTTGGGGGATTAACGAAAGGGGTTGCTTGGCTCTTCTGGCGATTCATGGGCTATCAGGTCTTGATATGGTCTATGTGGAGGAGAAGAAATTATTCGTTTGAATATACCTAAAATATGTCGACTTCTTATGCCTTTTTGTGCGTGAGGAATAATGGCAGACTGTTGACAGTTAGTAGTATGGAGTCTGGAATGAGTATACGTTCATGATTCATGGAAAAGTGTGAGTGCTAGTATATCTTACAGAATAAGATCCAGTCATTAATGATATCTTGAAAAGTGTTTGATTCACATATGTTACAATCTAAATCATCAATCATAAAAATGGGAAGGAAGAGGCTTTGTTATCAATCTGAGACGATTATCTGAGTTATCGAATCTGAGTGGGGCTTATCACTTTTGCCTAGCTAATTAAACCGCTAAACTACATAAAGCTTAAACTGAGTTATTGCATAATGTGACGTCGTCGTCGTACCGGGTTTCTGGCGGGTTTCTGGAGGGTTTCTGGTACCTGACAGGCAGCTCCGAACATGGCTCCCCACCTGCACCAATCCAATCCCACATCATCAACTTCACATCTTTGCCGACAAGAGCTACTTACATTTAAAGTGCATTCAGGAGACAGTTTGCTGCGGTAGCCTTTGAAAAATTGTCATTACACCTACAGACACTGAGTTACTGGATCTAAACAGTGGATTAGGCTCCGGTGATAACTGGACCGAAACCCCACCGACCAACGATGGCGGTCATAGACGAAGATACATTTTCCAACATTCCTTGGAACAGCAGTAACAGCGCATCCGGAGCGGCAGGATCAAGCTCTTCGACGCCTACAATAGAAGCAGAGCCACCAAGCGCCGAAGATCAACATCATGGCGACAATCTATACCGCCACGATCCCGGCCTGTCCGGCGACATACTCGAGTGTACTGTATCCGAACCTCGCAAGGAGCAAGATGGCACCAAGGACGCCTTTGTATCATATCTGATTACCACCAATGTAGGTCGATTCAATTAAAATCTTGCGATCTAGAGAGTCACTATGCTAAATCCCAACTACCGCAGTCTACTTTCCCCTCCTTTCAGAAGCCCACATTCACCTCCCGCCGCCGCTTCACAGATTTCGTCTTCCTCTACAAAACCCTCTCCAAAGAGTATCCAGCATGCGCTGTACCTCCGCTGCCGGATAAACAACGCATGGAGTATGTACGAGGAGATCGATTCGGCCCAGATTTCACAAACCGACGAGCATATTCCCTACAACGTTTTCTCACGCGCCTTACTCTACATCCCACCCTCCGCCGAGCCCAAATCTTACACACATTCCTCGAGTCACCCGAATGGAACGCGACCATGAAGTCTCGCGCCGCTAGAGCCAGCACAGCATCAGATCAAGGAAGCGGAGGCGTCTTCGACAACTTTGCCGATACCTTCATCAACGCCTTTACCAAAGTCCACAAGCACGACAAGCGGTTCATTGAAGTCCGCGAGAAGAGCGATAAATTGGATGAAGATCTAGGGCATGTGGAGAAGGTCGTAGCGCGCGTAGCCCGGCGAGAAGTAGACCTCGAAACCGACCTACGGGACCTGACGGAGCAATTCCAGAAGCTGATCACGCTGGAACCCGGCGTCGAGAGCGCCGTCCACGGCTTCGCCGCCAGCGTGGAGGACACGGCGGCAGGCCTCAAGAAGCTGCGCGAGCACACGGACCAGGACTACCTCGGCAGCCTGCGGGACATGCAAGCGTACAGCCAAGCGCTCAAGAACCTGCTGAAAGCGCGCGAGCAGAAGCAGCTCGACCACGAGCAGCTCACCGAGTACCTCAACAAGTCGACGGTGGACCGCGACGCGCTGGCCAGCGGCTACGGCTACGGCAGCACGGGGGCCCTCGGCAGCGCCGGCGGCTTCATCCGCTCCAAGATCGAGGACGCGCGGGGCGTGGACCACGAGGCGAGCAGGCGCGAGCGCCTGCGCAAGCTCGAGATGCGCATCGACGAGCTGACCACCGAGGCCGAGCGCGCGAAGAAGACGAGCGAGGCCTTCGACGAGGAGGTCGTTAAGGAAGTCGTCGATTTCGAGCGCATCAAGAGGATCGAGCTTAAGCGCCAGTTCGGCGGCTTGGCTGATGCGCATGTGGAGTTTTACGGGGGCGTTATTGATGTCTGGGAGCAGTACGTGCGGGAGATGGAGAAGGAGGGACTGAGCTCGTCTGCGTATTCGGGTTGAGGGGGTTAGGCCCTGGGGGTTTAGCGGGAGTGAAAATGAGGAAGGAAAGGAATGAAATGAAATGGAAGAGGGAAGGGAAAGGTAGGGGAGAGAAGGAGGAGGTTATGGACATCTTGGTTGAAGCGGCGTTTTCGTTTTGCATGCTATACCATGCCATACCATACCTTACTCCCAAGTGGATCTGCGGCCATCAGTCAAAGTCTCGCTAGAAACGGCTACATTAAAAGACTTGAAGGCTTCAAACCCGTTCTAAGAAGAGCAGGCTAGGATGGCATTGGAGAGGATGTGCGTATGTGGACGAGCATGGAACACACACATTGTGGAATTAATCAGGAATCATGGCGTTTCAGGGAATAGGGAATTATGAATTGATGCGACCCATACTCTTGTAGAAAAGAGTCTTTGGATTGTTCTCTTTTACACATTAAAGCATTCTTACAGTTCTCGGGATCCGAATCCGTCTGTGAGCAATACACGCAGATAGTGGTACAATTCTGGAAATCAACGCTAGTGGTCCTGCTTACCTCCTATGGATGGAAATGCCTTAAAAAAAACTTAAGGTGGGAGATGTACACTCGGGAATTTCGTCTATGATATGCCCAAACAAGTCACTTTATACCGCTGCTGTACGGAGGTAAACAATGAAAGGTAGTGAAGAAGTTAGATATATCTATTTACACCCCCGAACGCCGTACGGATCATGCCATATGCTGCTACTATGATAAGTATATATATATACACAGGATGAGTAGCGTAGGCACCGTGATGATGACTCTAGGTTCGAAGTATCCACATATTCGTATTTTCAAGAAGGGCGCCTCTTCCAGAACTCTCTATCCCACCTCAGACCCTATCTTCCATCGCTCAGTAGTCTGGTGCCCTGCTTCTCAGTACGACCTTGCCCCCTTGCGTCATCATCATCCTCGTCATCGCTGTCCAGACTGAAATGGTCTCTCTCCGATCCGTTCTCCTCTTCGTCCTCGCTGCCGCCCGCAAAGGCGTCGTATAATTCGCCACCACGTCGCTTCTGGCCCGTCTTCTCGCCGGCTGCTCCTAGACCGTCGCCACCGTCGTCGGCGTTGAGTGGCTCGAATTCGTAGTCGTCACGTGGGTTGTTGCGGCGTTGTTTGCGGCGGACGAACCAGAACCATGCGCCGAGGCCGGCACAGAAGGCGACGATGAGACCGAGGGAGCCGTAGATCCAGGCTTGCGTGCTAGAAGAGACACCAAAGGTGGGGAGGAACGAAGGTAGCCAAGAGCTTTCGGCTGTCGTTGTTTCGGCCGCTGCGGACTCGGTACCTGTCGGCGTGACAACGCCTTCGCCGGAAGTCTTACTAGGCTTGGTGGGCCGTTCGGGGTGGTCGGATGGAACACTAGTGGGTAGTGTTGTGTCCGTGGCCGCTGGGTCCGGGGGTAGGCTAGTTGTGGCGGCAATTGGAGTGGCAGTGCTGGTCACGTCGTGGTCCGCGTCGTCATCTTCGCTGGGCATAGGCAACAACGTAGCCTTGGAGGCATCGATACTTTCACCCCACAGCTTGAGGTGCCAGTCGATGAAGGTACCCTTGTCGTCGTTGACCTTAGTATCGCGTACAATGAGAGTCCATTTGCCGATACCAGATTCACCCCTAATGAACATTAGTATTGAAAACCGCTGAAGTTCAAATCAAGAAACTTACCAATGAGCGACGGTCATGAAAGTCCAGTCGTCATAGCCCTCAGTGCTAGTATCTAACTTGCGTGTAGCAGATAGATGACTGATCACGTTATCCGGACTGATGAGGTCAACACTCAGATCGCCTCGGCGGGTGTGCTCGACGTTCATTGTCACGGTAACATGCTCGAGACGCTCAAGGTTGGCCTCCTTGAGCATATCCTTCGTGACCTCGAAACTGACCGATAAACCCTGATCGCCTTGAGGGATATCCTTGCGGACATGTAACCACGGCGAGTAAAACCACGCCTGAGGCTTAACGTTCTTCCAAGTTTTTGCTACCTCCACAAGAGCATAGCTGTCAATCTTGCCGTAGCCAAAAGTGTGACTGAACTTCTTGCCAATAGTGGTAGGCTGCCATTCGCCAGTGTCAAGGTCAACTGGAACTGCGCTCTCCAATGCGATATATTGCATATCTCTCCACGTCAGATCGGGACGAACTTCGAGAGCCAAAGCGAAAATTCCAGCAGCCAGAGGCGCAGCAGCAGAAGTACCACCGTGTCCATTGTAGCATTGATTCTCTCCAACGTCCGTGGTATGAATAGCGTCTCCACTGCCACTGCTATAGGTGACAACGAGCTGCGCTGAGCATTTCTCCGAGTAGTAAGGATGTATCCCTTGTCTGTCGATGGCGCCAACAGTGATACTATATATGCTATTCGTATACCCGTCGAAATTGCAGTTATCCTCACTTGCAGCACCGTTGCCACTAGCAAAAACATAGATAGACCCCTTGTTACCACGTCCTTTCTGCACACCGTTCAACATGGCCTTTTTAATCAGGATTCCTGGGGCATCCATAGATTTTCCGTCGTCGGGCGGGCCCCAGGAACAAGAGTAAATGTCATTGTGTTGGAAATCGTAGTTCATGGCCTCAGCCTCGTCCGCGTCGCTGATCAGCTTGCTTAGAATTCGAATACCGGCGATCTTAGAATCGTATGCGACACCGACACCGCAAACATCGTTTCTTGCAGCTCCAACTTCGCCAGCACACCGGGTACCATGTCTGTCGTCGGAAAGGGTAGGCCGGGGTTCGGGTCTCTGATCGTTAAAGTCATAACTACCATCGGCGTAGTAGTTCGGCTTCAAATCGTTGCTGTACATGTCCAGCCCATCGTCCACTATAGCTACCGTCGCATTCTTTCCTGTGACTCCCGACAGCCAGACACCAGTGACATTTACATCGTGACCTAGTTGAACCGTGTTGTACAGATGCCACTGCTCATGAAAGATCGGATCGGAAATACCGAGTTTCTCCATGACGGATTTCTGATATTCTACTGCCTTCGCATCGGGTTCGTCTGCTCGTTTGGTAGGATAGATCCCGGCCGGAGGGGGTGGAATAATTCGCTTTTGCATCGGAGCTCGTAGCTTTTGCTTATGGACAGCTTTCACACCATCCAGGGCGTCCACGCCACCCAGCGACCGCTTCCTCCGACGCTCTTGCACTGCGCGCCGTACAACATCTTCTTCGGCTTTGAATGTGGAGAATATGTGGTGACCTGTTAGTTGGCCTAGCTGGCCTTCGTGCCTTAGTCCCAGCCGGGACGCGATTTGTTCAGGTTGGACGTCGCGTTCGAGATGGAGAACGTAGTAGTCGTTGGAATCGAAATCCCGGCGTTGAATGGCTGCGGTGCCTAGTCCAGCCAGGCCACCGACAACAAGACCGACCAGAGGAGTAAGCTTCATGGTGTAGGATCGAGTGGACGTTGGTCAAAACGTTCCGCAAAACCTCGGAACGGGTCGATGGTTGTCGATGTGGCAAATCTCGAGAAATTAAAGATTGACAAAGGGTCGGCTCAATAAAACATTCAGAATAGGAAAATAGGAACAATAGGAAAGATCAGGATAGGTAGGTTAAGTCGGTAGGTAGGTGTAATAAAACCGACGAAACAAAACGCCTTCTTTCAGGCAATGCACAAACCCCTTTATGAAACCGTAAGAGGATACCTTGGCGGATGAAGAAACGACAGCCTCCCCATCGAGTGACAGAAACGAGATCTGCTAATCAAGTATCACAATTGCTATTGTATTGTGCGTCATCAAACTGACGAAGATTAAAGTTTTGAAAGTGAACAATAAAGACAGATAGGACGAGAGGAATATGTTTCTCCCTGTCGCTACAACGTCAAAGTTAGCCAAAGTTGGAGTGTGGCGGCGTAGTCCAATCCTTTTCGCCCCTGCTTGTTAGGAGTAAAATGTATGTATGTACATGTATGTACTGTCATCTTACTACCTTACGTAACTGCGGAAAACCAGGTGTTCTAAAACCGCACACTAAGCCACGCGCCACGCTATTCTAAGTTCCCTCGGGTCTAGAATGACAAGCGTGTGGGGATCATCTCAAGTCATGATTGGTGAGGGGCTTCCTTCAAGATCTGAAGACCCCTAAAAAATTGAACAGCCAAAACTCTTATTTTTTTTTCTTCATTTGTATACAGCACTTGCTATGGAAGCAACCTGCTCGCAGTACAGCATGTAATAAATTAAGCAACTAAGGGATACATGTACTTAAATGCACCTGACCTACATGTATGTATTCTTATCGACTAGTTGAATTGTTCAATCAGGATAGAGAAAATGACCGTGCATTTTATGCCATTACCTAGCATAAGCGAAACTATGTATTGCCTAGACCCAAGTTGTGCCTAGCATTATTCTCACAGTCCAAGACTTGAGATCTTGCTGCGTAGTGGGTACTTTGCATACGTAATCGGGTATAGTATGAGGCATGTACGGTAGCCGTTCCTGCTGGGTCCACCTACACACATGTATCTACGTAGGACTTGAGGAACATTGAAGGTCCTCGTGGGCATCTTACGTATCTCCGTACCAGGTGGGTAGGTACAAATGCTTACCCGAACTCTCAAGTCCGGAATTCATACATGTCATCTATTTACATAGGTATGAACCTACATGTATTCCCGAGTATATTTCACGTTTTCTCTAGTCGACCGGAAGGATAAGACTTGGATTTTCAAAGCCGGTTGCAATTTTTTATTTGCTACTTGCAATGGAGTGTTTCCTCTTCTATGAATGACATCACTGTTGAGCTAGGATCTACAAATGCGCCGCCGTCGATGTCTAATTAAAGATCTGAGAGCTTTGGGCTTCTATTTCGTTTGGAGTAAACGGCTCATCCCGACTACTGGACAACTTCTGAAGTAAATCTGAAAGCTTCGGCTGGAAGTCTGTCGTATCTGCAAAAGGTAAACACAGACCTCAGACCTCCAACATCCTAATATACATATGTACATCATATATCACCTCTAGATTGGGCCGGTAACTATTGTCGCCCTTGTCGAACGCTATTGCCTTTTATCGAACGCGATATATTTGGAGACCAACCACTGTTGTTTCGATTCTTTCAATGTCTTATGCCTAGGGTATCTTACATCCGATACAACACGCAAATTCAGCCCCGAGGGCTCGGTACCTAATCTACCGTTTATGAGGAAAAATCTGATCCCTCATCCCATCCAACTAACGTAGCTGCATACATAAGGTGGAATCCACTCACTTACGCAAGAAACATGAAATACAATGAAAACTCCGTCAAACGTCTGACCGCTTCTTTTCCGGGAAGCAATTTTACAGCGGACAATAAAGACATCCGCTTGCCCTACGGAATACGTTCGTATGTGCTTTTATTGTACGAAGCCACATCTTGTTTCTAGGTTCTTACCGGGTACACGGGTTGTTTCCCGTGTTCCGCACCAGGATTCAAACGAAAAAAACCGGGAGGCTTGCAGAGACTTGCAAGGCTCGAAGATCTGAAAAGGCAATAAAGATCCCAGCTTCTTTTTCCTTCCGCCAGCCTTGGTAAGCTGAAGTAGCTCTATACCAGCCAACTTATTAATTTTTTTCTCAACACCTTAATCTAGATCAATACATCCAAGCTTCGCCAACTCCCCGTATCCGCAACTGCAACTCCGTGATTGATGTTCTTCTCTTCCCCTGCATTAATTACCTACTACCCACAGGTACCCGAGTTGCATGTGTCTGCACGGCATTGGTCTATCATGGAAACCCGCAGATGAGAGCTAGCTAGTCCAACACGCTTCCCCCCCAGTGCTAAGATCAGCCTATCTTTCAGCCCAATCATCGCTGAGCCTGATAGTTGTCCATCATGTCCACGCCATATTGGGGCCAATTGCCCCCAACTAAAGCTCGGCGCATGTCCGGTGACTATGAGCAGACTCATCGCAGACAATCCTCTGATCAGTCTACTAGTCAGCCTCAGTCGCGATCAAATCGGGCATCTATTCAAACCGCTCAAACCGAGTCGACTTTCAGTCCTCTAGAATCTCCTGCCACCACCAGCTTCCCAGGAACCGGACTTGCTCCACGTCCGCCCACTCTACCATACGGGCAGAACCGATATACTCCAGATCTACAAGAAAAACGGCGAAGACGCAACAGTCAAACGCAAGACGACACCTATCACGAAACTCCCACGTCGCCTCCGCCAGCCGCCCCCGATGTTCCCAGAGCTCCGCCTGTGAGCTACAGAGATCCTTATAGACACAGCAGTCCGGCATTTACTCCGACATATTCCTATAACGCAGACGGCCAGCCTGGGCCGCCATTGTCGGCTTACAGATTCGGTTCCCCCAAATTTGGGTCACCCAGATACGGATCTCCGGCACAAGCACGAATCGCAGGTATGGAGTCCGAATCGTTCTATAAGGACGCTACTCCGCCAGCCGAGAAACAAAATAGACAGCCGGTACTCGATCGAACCCGACACAATTTTAGCGAAGGTGGGGACAGCAGTGGACAATTAGATAAGGATGCTGAGAGATCTGGGTCCATACGTCGACCAACAAATGGGGATCTGCCAGAGAAGGGATCCGAAGATCCATCTGCACCAAGGAGGCAAGGGACGTTTAGTGCACCGGTGAAGCGACCGACATGGGCGGATGATCGGTCGCCACTGCAGAAACTTGAGCTTACGCTCGATAGCATTACCAAGGAGGAAAAGCGAGCCCGTGTGGAAGCTGCTGAACGGCGCGCGATAGAACGGGCAGCGCGACGAGAAAGTGCAGGAAAACAAGAGAATCTTGCTCCTCCGCCAGAGCGCTCAGGTAGTCAACAGGTTCGGTTCAGAGACCGGCGTCAATCCGTGAGCACGCAGGAACCACGTCCAGTTGTTGGCGATCCGGTGCAAGCGCAGCCATCGGCAGCCACATTCCATGGACCTTTGTCTCAGAACCCACCAGGGGAAATCAGTCAGTATATATCCAACCAATCTCCAAGCTCCCGAATTCCAGTTGCCAAGAACCGAAATATCGCAGCGGCTGAGAAGACTGATCTGCCTCAACGTAACTTGAGCTTTCGTGAGAGAGCCGCCAAAAATGACATCAACTTACCAAGAGATACAGGAGATACCAACTCACCCGTGTCCCCGGTCACTACTCCACCAGGCGGGGGCTTTGCTCTCACTAGGAGTGGAAGTAATAAGCTTAAGAAGAACCCACCCGGTGATCCCTGGTATGGCGCGCGTAAGGAGGCCGAGGATAGATCTGTGGAGTATCAGAGACGTAACTGGCAGGGTGAGGGAATGAATGAGCTACCTAGAGATGCAGGAGCGAGATCAATACCTACTCAGCCTAGGAATGAGACGATCACAAGAGGTCTCCCTCCACAAGAGTATGATCGACCTCCAGCAAGAGGTAAGCAGCTCGGTCAAGAAGATTACGATGAGCCTTCAGCTAGACAGAAAGGGTTTGCTGCTGCAATTGGGCTCGGTAGGGCCGACTCTATGGGAAGCAGTCAACGCTCGCCTTCTTCACAACCCACCTATCAAAGCTCACTACGAAACCCAGAAGCTCCTGCTACTAGGAGGAGCAGTACTGTGAAATCAGTCAAATTTCCAGATCGAAAGCATGAAGCCCAAGCGTTCAACGATGATGAGTATGACTCAGATTTCAGTGATCACAAGCTCGGCGTTCACGATTACATACATCGAAGCAAGCTCAAGCCTGGCCGAGGGATGTATCAACCACCCAAGTACTTGGATGAGTGGAGGAAGGCTACGGTCGGAACCCTTGCCGGCGCTTTGCTAGACCTTAATGAGGAACCTAACCCCGGGGCTGATAAGAGCACCCCGTGGTGGGAAAGCAGCAGTAAGCGTAGAAACAGCACGACGACACGGCCACCGATGGAGACCTTCGATGATTCCTATGATACGCGGATTCCAACTAGGTTTAAACCGCCGTTATATCTCAAATGCGGACCACTACTGCGGTATTGCGGTATTCGTCACGAAAAACCTCTTGCGCGAGTAAATCGCGACGATGCGTCTCTCGAGCGGGATATATGGAGAGGCAGCATAATGATCGTCACGCAGGACTCGGAATCTTCATACGACATTCCTCCAATACTTCGGCTTTTTGTCCAGCCGATCGAACTCTTACCGCCGCCTCCCACGGAACTACGTGGGGAACAGGTTCTTCCTCCAGAGTACGTGGACCCGATTGCTGGTATACCGAAGCTTGGTCGACGGGGAGAAACACTATATGTACGGCCGGTGGAACATCTGGAAATGGGCAAAGATGTCTCGAGACTAGAGCCGGACGATGGCCTATTCGAAATCACAAGAACTGCTCCCGATTTCGACAACGCGCCTGATCCACCTGGATCTTTTGCTAGTCGCAAAAGACGCACGCAAGTTGATGGAGAAAAGCTTGGGAAGTACAAGGACGTACGCGGATTCCGTCTGCACGCAGAACGAGGCCACACGTTCTGGAGATTCAATATTGAGGTTGAGCTCCGAGATAAGCAACAAAGAATTGCCTACCGCATCAACCATGGTCCTGCAACGGGCTTCTGGGTACCCGCTCGGGGCCAGTCGATGAACATCATGTTTCACAGTTGCAACGGGTTCAGCTTGAGTGTGAACCCAGACGATTTCAGCGGACCAGATCCCATGTGGCGCGACGTGCTTAATAATCATCAGACTCGGCCGTTCCATGTGATGATCGGAGGCGGAGATCAGGTCTATAACGATGCTATCATGCGTGATACTCACCATTTCCAGAATTGGCTGCATATCAAGAATCCTCTACACAAGAACAACGCTCCTCTAACTCCAGAGATGCAGGACGAAATGGAGCAGTTCTATCTAGAGCGCTACATGATGTGGTTTTCGCAAGGCTTATTCGGTCTAGCGAATTGCCAGATACCTATGGTCAACATGTATGATGATCATGATATCATAGATGGGTTTGGTTCCTATCCCGATAATTTCATGAAGTCGCCCGTATTCAGTGGCTTGGGCAATGTCGCGTTCAAATACTACATGCTCTTCCAGCAGCAAAGCTTGCCTGACGAAACTGAAGAGACCGAACCAAGCTGGGTCCTAGGTACTAAACCGGGGCCATATATTCACGAAAAGAGTCGCAGTATGTTCATGTTCCTAGGCGGCAAGGTCGCGCTCCTCGCTGTTGATTGCCGGACTGAGCGTACAAGAGATGAGGTTGTTACGGAGGATACGTGGAAGAAGCTGGTAGACCGCTGCGAAGATGAGCTTCTCGAGAACGACACGAAACATCTACTTGTTCTATTAGGGGTCCCTATTGCTTATCCTCGGCTAGTGTGGTTGGAGAACATGTGAGTGGAATCCTTGAAGACGTTTAATACGATACATACTAACGTTTCTAGCTTGACTTCGCGATTGATGGATCCAATCAAGGCCCTCGGAAAAGCAGGAATGTTAGGTAATTTCCTTAACCGCTTCGACGGGGGTGTCGAAGTTCTTGATGACCTCGATGACCACTGGACAGCAAAGAACCACAAGGATGAGCGGAGATTCGTCATTGAAGATCTCCAAGATCTCGCGGCAGACACATCTGTCCGTGTGACGATTCTAAGTGGCGACGTGCATCTAGCTGCGGTCGGCCAGTTCTACTCAAATCCCAAGCTGAATCTCCCTAAGCACAAGGATTTCCGTTACATGCCTAATATTATTTCTTCGGCCATTGCCAATACGCCGCCTCCCGATATTATGGCCGATATACTCAACAAACGGAACAAGATCCACCATTTTGACAAGGAGACTGATGAGGACATGATCCCTATTTTCACTAATGGTGTCGATGGTAAGCCTCGCAATAACAAGCGTCTCCTTCCCCACCGGAACTGGTGCTCCATCCGCGAGTACGTACCCGGTCAGACGCCACCACCAACTCCGCCACCCGAGGACTACGATGTCACTCCCGAAGGTACTCCTCCAGGAAGTAGGGGCGGGCTTTTCCGTAGGTTTTCGTTATCCAAGAGCCGTGGCCCCGCCGCGCGTCCGAACACATCGCACGCCTCTGTAGACCGTTCGCGGCCACCCGTCTCCGGTGGCGGTCTCTTTCGCTCATTCTCCCGACGGGCCTCCTCGGACGGCGGATCTCGGCCAAACAAGCTACTGCGTACCCTCTCGCTAGGCCGAGGCGACTCCTCCCGTCCGCGCGGCGACATGTTCGGCCGCAATAACCACAGCACAGACCGGCCCGACGACGGCGGCATCAACGGGGACTGGGGCCCGGACAGCGAGCAAGAAGAAGAAGAAGAAGAAGCAATCTACGAAGCGCCGCCCGCGCGCCGCACCCGCGCGAACTCAACAGCAACAGCCACAGCCCGGCCCGCCGTCTTCGCGCCCGCGCCAGACTTCGGCGGCGCTATGTCGGGCCCAGTCCGCATAGGCCAGCTGCGCGGCGGAGGCGGCGATTCCCGGCGCAACGACGAGTACGAGGTCGGCGACGACTCGTACTTTATGGCGCGTCCGCCGCGCCGCGCCTTCACGCAGCCCGTGGGTACGGGTACCAGCAGGAACGAGTACGGCGATTTCTACGAGCCGGCGTCCGACGAGGAGGAGGAGGAGGAGGAGGCGTACCCGCCGACGCGCCCGTTCCATCGCACGCCTACGGGACTCACGGCTAAGCAGCTGAAGAAGGGGGCTGAGCGGTTCGAGGTTGATCTCGAGGGCGGGCTCGATGTGTGTCTGAATGTCGAGGTTAATCCGAAGGATCCTGCGGGTATTACTGTGCCGTATAGGTTGTTGGTCCCACGGCTGTGGTACGAGTATCAGGGCGAGGATGCTGGTTCGGAGGGGGGGCGTGAACCGGAGCGGGAGTATGAGCATGATCATGGGAAAAGGCAGGGACAGGGTCAGGGGCAAGGGCAGGGACCGCAGTCTGCCGTGTACGAGGGCATGACTGGTGATCATGAGTATGAGGAAGAACATGAGGAGGGAAGACCTCAGGGAGGTTTGCTGAAGCGCATTTTTAGTGGGCGTGGACGAAACCCCTCGGGGACGCCCGGTGGAGGGAGCAAGTACAGGGCTCGTAGGTCATCACCTTGAGTCGTCTGGTGTGGAAGTAAGATAATAAGGAGAGCGAAAGATCAGCGGCAAGTTGTAAAACGCCTGTAGCATTATTCGGGTTTTAAGGGCTCTTTTAATTCATCATTAATCGGCGGGGATAGGGAAAAACTTTTCGTATTTTGGCAGCGCTTCACATTGAAAGGATCTTTGGCTGTTGGATGAACGCATAGGGAATGGATAGGAAAGAGGATGGGATATCTTGGTTCGTTATTACGCGGGCGAGTTGGCCTGGCTGGACTGGGCTTGCTTGACCGACTGGGCTGGCTCAACTACGATTCCGAGCAAACTGATGAATTGATGATGATTGGAATGGAGTGCTTGGGGTGTATGTATTTAGGGCTGAGGATTTGACGGCGTGGCTAGAACGTATATGCTTGGATGTGTTAATCTGAAAGAAAGATTCACCGCCAGATTGTGCCCTTGCTCATATAGCCTGTTGCTATTCAACATCGTAAAAGTGACGCCACTGTAAGCGAGCAACTTACAGCGCCTTATCTGTGACAACAATTCATTCTATTGTTTAATACATACATGTATTGCTTTCGAGTGCCAAAGAAGATATTATGAAAAGGCATTAGTGTCTACCTAAGCTACTCAAACATCATTCAAACATACTTGCACCTAGGAGGCGTAGATGTAGGAATACAGCAATTTAACAGTAGTAGGAGGCTTAGGATTTTACCCGTAGACATTTAAAACTAGAAAGTTATTCATTTATGTATGCTCCAAGGGATTCATAGTGTATAAGTACATGTATAGACCACTTACTCAATTCAACAATCCTTGCTACGACACAGTCAACCTCCTCGATGCCTTAGCAACGGATCTCTTCAAAGTCCGTCGCGCCTTTCAAGCCCGCTTGTTTAGACGTGATTTCCATCGCCATCGCCGTCGCCGTCGCCGTCGCCGTAATGGCCGTTCCGATCGTCGTTAATCTCCCAACGCCTCTCCAGACTCTTCAGGTGACCGTGAACCCAAAATTTCCCGAGCGCAATGGCTTTCCTCCTCATCCTGATTGATGTTCCGATTTTTTGAACGCATACGGTCCAAATTGAGTCGCGCTTCTTCAGTCCAATGGTCTTGAAGACCCAAAACTCGGCTATACCCTTCGAAGCATTCCTCCATCAATTTAATAGCATCATCTATACGACCACACGACTCCCAGATAATCGCCAAACCTCTCATACTAGCCAGTGTATCGGGATGCTCTGCACCAAATAGCCTCTGACATATTCCTAACATCTGTAAGTGTAGCTCCTCGGCTTTTTTCCGTCGGTTCCCTTCTAAATAAAAACAGGCTAAATTATTCATGCTGGTCAGTGTATCCGGGTGCTCTATACCTAATACCCTCTTATATCCTTCCACTGCCTGTAATTGTAACTCTTCGGCTTCTTT
>KZ112730.1:2881-37374 GCA_002120305.1 Hypoxylon sp. CO27-5 | reverse complement strand
TTTTTATAATATAATTTTAATATATATATATATATTCTTTTTTATATATATTAAATATATAATAAAATAAAATAATATATTTAATATATATATATTAAATAATTAGCTATTTATAATATCCTTTAACCTAATTATTATATTATTATATATATATATATATATAACTTTTATATATATAAATTAAATAAATAACTAATTATATAATATAAAATAAAGCTAATTATATTAATAATTTATATTATATTTTATAATTATTTTAAAATTTAATAAGATTTTAAAGATATTATAAGCTTATAAGTTTATAATTTAAATTTAAAAATAATATCTTTATATTATTAAATTATAAATTTTCCTTTAAATATTTAAATAATAGCTACTTTAATTAATCCTTTATTTAATCTAATTAAGCCTTAATATTATTTAATAATATATCTTTTAATAAAGGCCTTAATATTAAATATATATTTTCTTTACTTTTATTCTTTTCTTTTTAATTATTAAATATAATAAATTTATTTCTTATAATATTTATTAATAAATCCTAAAATATTTTTCTTATATTATTATTACTTAATATATTTATTAAAATATATTTAATTAACTTTTCTTTTTTATTAATAAAAGTTAAAAAAATATGATAATTTATTATAGGTTTTAAAATAATTAGTTATAATAAATAAATAACTATATTTAAGATTTCTTTAAAATTTACCCTAATATTATAAAATCTTAATCCTTTATTAATAATTATAAATAATCTCTAATTCTTTAAAACTTTATTAAACTTATTCTATATATTTAAAAGCTATTATATATAACTAATAACCTTAATTTTAATATAGGTTCTATTTTAACTAATATAAATAAATATTAAATATAATTAGAAATTATTTATATTTAAAAGTTTATAACTATATATATTATTTATAAATTTATAAAAATAATATAACCTAACCATATTATTTATTACTTATTTAATTTTATAAAATATTTTAATAAATCCTTATAAAATTAATAAAATATATCTTAAATAAGGTATTATATAAAGATAACTTATTAAGTTAAACCGCTTTTAAAAAATCTTATTTTCTTTTCTTAATTCCTTAAAAGCCTTAATATTAAGAAAATTAAATAATAATTTATTTAAATTATAAGCTAATAATTTATCCTTAATATATATAATATTAATTATTAATATCTTAAGATTTAAAATAAAAATATTTATTATAATATTTAAATTATTTCATGCTTTTATAATAATTTAGAAATAGTTATTAATAGAAGCTTTATTTCTATTATATTATCTAATAACTTTATTAATAATATATTACTTTTTAGCTAATAATATTATATTTTTAATATTATTTATATTTCTCTTATAATTTCTTTATAATAATATTATTAATTAATAATAAATATTTATATATATTAAATATATATATTACTTTATTATAAAATTTTTTAAAATATAATAATAATTTTAAATAAACTTTCCTACTTTATATATTAATAAATTTACTAAATAATATTTTTAAAAATAAATAATTATTATTATAATATATTAATATAAAATAATATATAAATAAATTATTCTTTATAAAATTATTTAAATATAAAGTAAAATAATATTTAAGATTATAATTATAATATTATATTATATTTATTATTAATAATATATTTTATATATTTATATAATAACTTTATAATATAAAAATTAAATAACTTATATTAAATATATTAAATTAAAGATTTTATATTAAATATTTATAACTTTATAAAAGATATTATTATATTTAATCCCTAATATATAATATAATTTTTATTTTTACATTTTTTATTATATTTATATTTTCTATTATTTTTAAACTTTTTATTATTTTAAAATTCTTTATTACTTTTATTCTTATCTTCCTCCTTCTTTTCCTTATATTCCCTATTTAAATTATCTAAATTATTTAAATTATTTACTTTATATTCCTTATTTAAATTATCTTTTTCCTCCTTATCTTTTTCCTTTTTATCTTTTTCCTTTTTATCTTTCTTTTCTTTATCTTTTTTTTCATTATTTTCCTTTTCCTTATCTTTTTCCTCTTTATATTCCTCCTTTTTATATTCCTCCTTTTTATACTTCCTATTTTAATTATTTAAATTTTCTTAATTTTAATATATTTACTCCTTTAAAACTAATATATAAACTTTAATAACTATAATTTTATTCTTTACTTAATTTAAATAATCCTTAATAGCTTTTTATATTTAACTTAATTAAATTTTAAAATTATTTAAACTAATATTAATATTCTTACCTATAAATAAACGATAATATTTTTTATTCTTACTATTAATATTATAATTATATTACTTATCTTATTTTTAAATCTTATTTTACTTTTAAACTTTATTTTATTTCTAAACCTTATTTTATTTTTAGGCCTTATCCTATTTCTAAACTTTATCCTATTTTTAAGCCTTATCTTATTTTTAAACTTTATTCTATTTTTAAACTTTATCCTATTTTTAAACTTTATCCTATTTTTAGGTCTTATCTTATTTTTAAACTTTATCCTATTTCTAAGCCTTATTTTATTTTTAAACCTTATCTTATTTTTAAGCTTTATTTTATTTTTAAATCTTATCCTATTTTTAAACTTTATCCTATTTTTAAACCTTATCCCTTTTTATATTAAATAAAGCTAAATATATAAATCTTTTCTTTTTTATTTTAAGCTTCTATATTTTTTTTTTTTACTTTTTATTAACTAATTCTAATATAAAAATATAGTTAATTAATTCATTAATTAAATTAATTTAAGCCAAAAATAAATATAATTCTATAATAAAATTTAAAAAAGCTAATATTAATAATTTAATTATATTAATAAAAATTTCTTCAAATTCTAACTTAACTTTATAAAATCTTTTTCTTTAATTTAAGCTAAAGTTTATCTTCTAATTTAAAATAATAATATAAAGCTTATTTTAAGTTAATTAAAACTTAATATTATAATTTATTACTTTAATAACCTTTATTATATTAACCTATATTAAATATATAATCTTAAAAAATAAAAAGAAGTTAATCTTATTTAAAAGTCTTTAACTTTTTATATTATTTATTTAATTATAAAGATAATAATTTTCTATTTTATCCTTTTATTTTAGCTTTATTTTATAAATTATTTTAATAAATCCTTAAATAATAAATAATATATATTTAATATAAGATCTTTTATATAAAATAAATATTAAATTAAATAAATATTATAAAATATCTTCTTTTAAAAAATTTCTTTTTATTTTTTGATTTAATAAATTAATAAATAATCTATTTAGTTTAAAATTAAGTAAATTATTTATTATAAGCTAATATTTTTTATTTAATTTAATAAGATTTATAATAAATATATTAATTATAATATTAAAATAAATCTTACATATTAACTTATCCTTATTATTATTAATTACTTTATTATTAAGTCTTATTAAATATTGGTTATATTATTACATAACTTTATTAATAATATATCATTTTTTCTCCAAAGATATTTCACTATTTAATAATCTCCTCTTAAAATAATAGTATCTTATTATAATAAAATAATAAATTAATTAAATATTTTTTAAAAAAAATATTTTAAAATAAAAATATTAAATAATAATAATTTTATAAACTTTCTTTTATTTAAATAATTTAATTTTTATATAATAAATTTTCTAAATATATATAAGAAAAAATATATACTTATTCATATAAAAATATATATATTTATTTTAATTTCTTTATCCTTAATAATATAATCTTATAATAATAATTATTATATTTATTATTAAACTTATTATTATTAATAAATATAATATTTAAAAAATAAATATCTTTTTTATTAACTTTATCTTTTATTTCTTTTTTATTTTTATATTATTTTTATAATATAATTTAAACAATATATTAATATTAACTTTATAACTAATTTATAATATCACATAAGCTTAATTTTTATAAAAGTTTTAAAACTTATAATTATTAATTTATCCTTTACTAATCCATTTTCTATTATATTCTAAAAATTTTATTTAATTATAATCTTTATTATCTTAAAATACTAATATCTTATCATATATTTATATAATTTTACACTTTTTTTTATACCTATATATATAATTATCTTTAATTATATTTATCTTATAATTTTTTAAAGCTATATTTATCCTAATCTTTTAACTTTTTATTATTATATTAACTATTTTATTTTACTTCTTAATTATTAAATATAATTAACTTATATTTATTAAATTTAATATAATAAATTTATTATTTTTTTTATATATTAAAATAGCCAATTTCCCCTTTATTAACCCTTCCATAATTATATTCCCTTTATAACTTATTAAATCTTTTATTCTTTTATATATAATAACTAAAATAAAGGCTTTAATAATAATAAAAAATAAAGCTAATTATATAATAATTACTTATTATATTATTATTTATCCTTTAACTCTTAATATTAATTTCAATTTCCCTTCTTTATTAATATTAATAAAATTTAATATCTTTTTATTAACTAATTTAATATTATTAAATAACCTATTACTTTTACCAAAAAAATTAAATACCCTTTTATTATTTAATTATAAAGCTAAAAAGGTTTTTTCTAATATATTAATTACTTTAAATATTATTAAAAAATAATATACTTTCCTTTCTTTTATAATAAAATATATAATTAAAAAATAAAATTATATAATATAATATATTACTAATAAATTAATATAAAATATGTTATAATATAATAAAATATATATTAATATTAAAAAAGAATTTAATAATAATTAACTAATAAATATAAATATTACTTTATTTTAAATATTTAAAACATATAAAAATCATTATTAGGGATTATTTAATTAAGTGTAAAATAAGTTGTAATATTAAAAGTGAAACTAAGCTACGTGAGACTAAATTATAATTAATATAGGTTAGGTTTACAACTGCTTTGTAATTATTAAAAAAACCTAATACTTGTTACCTATTATTTGCCCTTTTTAAAAGAAGAAGATTAATACCTTTATTAATTTATTATTAAAAATCTTTATTTAAGGGTTTTAAATCTATTATTATTAATAAACATACTTAATAATTTTTTATTATATATTCCATTATTAATAGTTTATTAGTTAACGTTAATGTTTATCACTTAATAATTTAATTCTTACTTAAAGTTTTTAACTTAAAATTAATATAATTAAATTTATTAACCCTTTAATAACTTAAAAATTAATGTAATGAAAATTAACATGATATAATATTATAACCTTAAAACCATAACCTTAAAAATATTATCTTAAATGTTAAATATAAATACTTTATATTCCTTGCTTTATATAAATAATATTTAAATATAATTTCTTTACCTTTTTAAAAAAAAAAAAAATATGTTAATATATGTTAATATATATGTAAGGAAAAGCTTAAAAGAAAAGCTTAAAAATTAATATAAATAAAATTATTATACCAAGTGGATAAGTTAATATTAATTATTATAAAGGAATTTTTTCCTTTAATATTTTCTCCTTTATCTTTTCTTCTTTTACCTTTTTTATTAATGTTTAAAGTTATAGTAATATTAACTTTAATAATTTTAAAATTTATTATAAAATTATAAAATTCTATAAAATTTATTATAAAATTAAAAGATTAAATATTAACACTTTTACTTATTAAATTGGAGTGATTAATATTAACTTTATTTTCTTTATTAATTACTACTTACTTAGTATTATTAAAGGTATTAGCATTGGTTTCTTTCCTAATATAACTAAATCCTTTTATATTTTAGCTTTTTATTTTTCTTTAAATTTTTATATTAATTATGTATTAATCCAAAGGTAAAATAGTAATTAATTATTATTAGTATTATATTATCTCTTATATAACTTATTATTAATACTAATAAGATGTTTTTTAATTTCATCTATAACCAAGGTAAAATATTCCTTTAAAATATTAACAATTTCTATTATAATTTTATATAACTTACTAACAATTACCTTAAAAACATCCCATTTAATTTTACTATGTTTAATGGTTTAGTAGACTTTTATAATAAATTCTTTAATAAGTTTTAACTTTTTATATATATTATTTAATATAAGCTTTAAATTATCCTTACATTTTTAATATTTATAAATAATAATATTAGAAATAATATTAATAAAATAAATGATTATCTTTACTTTTTTATTTTATTTTAAGCCTAAAATAAGGTTTCTTTAAAAGAAAAAATATTATTAAAAGGTTGGTATTTCCTTTTTATCTAATTTTTATAATAATTATATAAGGCCTATATTAAGAAATTTGGTATTAATAATAATTAGTATAGTGTTAAATCCTAATATATTATTACCATAAATATATAATATTTTTAACTTATATTAATTTGGCAATAATTAAACATAATTATTAAGTAAATGGTTTAGCTTTTATTAAACAATATAGCTAATCTATATAATATTTTACAATTATTTTTTAATAAATTTAAAAAGGTTAACCATGTTTGGTTTAGTATTAACTAAGAAATGATATAGATTTAAAAAAATTTAAGTGGTGTTTAACTAAGGGTATATTATAACTTAAATGATAACTTTATATTAAAAGTTTTTTATTATTTATGGTTTAAGCTTATTTTATAAAAACTAATTATTATAGTTTAAAATGTTTAAGTACTTATATATGTACTTTTATTTGTAGTTATTAAATTTTTTTTAATATTCCTTATTAATATTATTAATTATTTTTAAAAGATTAAGAAAGTTTTACATATTATAATATTCATTAAATTACAATCCCATAGGTGTGGTAATAATATTATTATAATTGTAAGTTTTAAATATATCCGGTTAAAAAATGTTAATAATTGTTAAATTAATATTTTAAATATTATTATTATTATTATAAAAAGGCTTAATATTATTATTATTATTATTAAAGTGGGTTATATATAAACCTTTTTTATTAACAAGGGTATTATTATTAAAAAAATAATCGCCATTATCCAATTTTTTAAGTTTAATATCTTTAACTATAGGTTTAATATTTATGATTAAATTATTTTATAATAACATTTTAACTTAATAATAATAAAGTTATTACGATAAAAGGTATTTAATATTAAATAAAAGCTTAAGTTTATATAAATAAATAAAAGCTTTATTATGCTAGTATAAACTTAGGGAAATTATAAAGGAAATTATATAAGTATAAAATAAATACTTGGGAAACGCAACTATGTTTTATAATAATATTAAAATAAATGAAATTTTAAATAAGAAAATATAAAGATATTTAAAAAAATAACGTGTAAAGTATTTAGCGATATAAAAAATAAGTTACTAATATTATGGTATATATTATATAAGCCTATATAATTTTAAATATTTAAATATGCTTATACTACATTAAAATATAAGGTTATAAAGATTAAAAAGTTTAGAAAAAAATATAATAAGGAAAGATTTAAAAAATCTTAAATATATAAGGGTTTTATAAATAAGCATATATAAGTAAGGGTTAAAGCTACTACTTATACTAGCATAATGTAAAGCGGTTGCTTACATAAGCGTAATCCACTTTTTAAGAGTTATAAAAGGATAGTATTATTTACTTTTTCGAAAAGGATTAAGTTAATTTAAAATCTTTTAAAATTTTATTAAAATTTTTTAAAAGTTTTCTTAATAGTAAAACTACTTTAATATTAATCTTAAAAATCTTTATAATTAACTTATTTTTAAATTTTTTATTAACTGTAAAAACATCTAATTAAATGTTAACTACTTTTAAAACTGCCTTAAAAAATTTATTAAATAAAACTTTAAGTAAGTTAATATTAAAAATATTTAACATTTTATTTACTTTTAAAATAGATGACTTGGGTATGTTAATATTAAAAATATTTAATACCTTATTAAGTTTAAGCTTTAACTCCTTTAATATTATTAAATTAACTTTATTATATTTATTTAAAAATTTTATTACATTTTATGTTAACAATTTTTATAAATACCATTAATCATATATTTATAAATAATCTTTTTATTTTATAAAATATTTAAATATTAACTTTCCTTTTATTTAATTAATTCATTAATTTATAAGCTTTTTAATTTCATAAGATATTTATTTATTATTATTACCTTAAATAATAATCTTTTCTATTTAAGGTTTTTTTCTTTTATATAAATTTATATCTTATAATATTTTATAAAGTTAAATAATTAAGATAATTTTATGTATATGTTAATATAAGGGTATATTAACTTTATACATAAGATCTCCCACTTATTATATAATTAATAAAGGTTTAACTCGTTATATTAACCATTTTTTTAAAGGTTTTCCTAGTAAAATATATCCCTTATATAGTTTAAAATATATTAATTCTTTAATAATAAATGATACTAGCTTATACTTAATATTATACCTGGCTTTGGTATTTACTACCATATAATTAATTATTACTTTAACTTTTTTTTAATATAAATTCCATATTATTTTAAAATTAACCATATTAATAAAAATATTAAATATTAATAAAATTATTTAAGGTTTAAACTTATAAATAACCTTATTTAAAAATTTATTTAATATTAAAAATTTAACATTATTTAAGTTATACTATAATGTTAAAATGATGTTAACCTAAGCTTATTTTAATACAAAGTAGTAAAATTAAATTATAGTTTTAATATTTTAATTTTTTTTTTATTTAATTATTAGTTTATAGGTAATAGTTTATTAATATTATCAACTTTATTCCTATTTTTATAAAAATGGTTTACCATAACTTTAATATAAATTTTAGATTTTTATTTAATATTGCTTTTAATGGTAATCCCTAGTTTAATAATATTAAGGCTTTTAATATTAAATTTGCCTAATATATAACCTTATATTTAAAGTATCTTAGGATTAGTAAAACCTTTTTATTAAATTTATATATAATAATTATTAATAAATTAAAATATATAAATCCTTTAATTACCCATAAAGTATTTTTTAATAATATTAATAATAATTTTATAATAAAATCTTATATCATTATATAATAAAACATTGAAATGGAATTAATTAGTAATAATTCTTTTAATGGTTTTAAATAATTAATTCTATTCTCTTAATAATATAAATACTAATTAATATATTTATATATCTTCCTTAAAAGATTTTAAATTAATATATTTTCTAATTCTTATACTATACATTTAAATTTAAAATAATATTTAATATTATATATAAGCTTTAAAAGTTCCTTAATACATAAGGAAGGTATTATTAACCTCTATTAGCTTATATTACCAACATAATATATAAATCCATTTTTAATCTTATGTTAATACCATTTACTTATATCCTTTTTATTATCCTTTATAAATAAAAAAATTTCCTTTAATTAATATAAATATTTATTATTATTATAACCATTAATAATTTTCTTCTTAAAGTTTTTATCTATTATTATTTTTATATTAATATAATAGCTAAAATCATCTACTATATTATTTAATATTAACTTTTATAAATCATTTCTTTTTATAATATTATTACTTATATCCTTTATAAGTAAATATAAAAATGCATTTAATACCAAATTTATTTTTCCTAAAATATAATGAATATTTAAATTAAATTATAATAAATATGTTAATATGATTATAAGCCTATTATTCATTTTATTAATATCTAACATCTTTAAAAATATTTGATTTATAATGCCTTTTATTATATTATAATCTGTTAAAATAATAATGGGTTTTTTATATAATTAAAGTTATATTTTATATTATTAATAAGTTTAAATTAAATAAGCTATTTTAAATTTTATAATTATATACCTAATCTTTACTTTTATTATTACCTTTAATAAAAATAATATAAATCATATTTTATTAATAAGTATGTTTTTACCATTTTAGGTTATATTTAAATGAAAAATTATTATTTTAAAGCCTTATTATTTAGATGTATTAATCTTTAAAAATATAACATCGTTATAATCTCAATGTATAAGCTTTAAAAGATTTACCAACTTATTTTAAAAAATCTTAAATAACTTTTTCTTTAAGTTGGTTAGTTTAAAATTATTTTTCCTAGTATATTTACGTTTAGTTATTATCATTAATAATATTTCTGCTTTTTTTTTTCCTATTATAAGCATTTTTATTTTATACTTTTACAAAAGTAAAGCCTTTTATTAATACCAAGGAATATATCTTTATAAAAAAGTAATTATACTAATATATATTTTAAAGTTTACTAAAATAATTAATATTTTAATTTTTTTTAAAGCTTTTACTTAATCTTTAATTATTAAAATTTTTTTATTATTAATATTAAAATTAAGTAGTTTAATAAATTTATATTTAAAAAAGGTTTTCTTTGGGTTTAATATAAGTTTAACTTTATTAAATAAATTAAAGAAAATATTTAGATAATATATATAATCTTTAGGTGTATTATTATAAACAATAATATCATTAATATATGTTTTTATAAAATCTTTAAAAGGCTTTAACCATTAATTCATAAATCTTTGTTTAAATGTTAGTAAATTTTTAAAATTTATAAATGTAATTTTAAATATTTTAAATCCTTTTAATAATATTATTATTATTTAATTAATATGCCTCTTAACTACTAACAATTAATAAAAAAATTATGAAGTGTTAATAATGTTAAAATATTACTTACCAATTAATTATAATATTATATCCTTTTGTTATGGTAAAAGATAATTGTTTAATAATATAAATTTATTAAAAGGTTTAAGGTTAATAATAACTTAGCTTTTATATTTACCTTTTATTATATATTATATAATAAAATATAGGTAGTTAAATGGTATTAACTATTTTATCCAATTTATTTTACCTTAATTATATAATATGTTAAATGTTTAATTTAAAAATTTTTTATTTTAAATTTTAAAAGGATAGATTTATCCTACTTTAAAATACTTTTGCCAATTGTTAATAAGATTGATTATTATCTTTTTATTTTTTAATAATTTAATAATTCTTTTATCCTTTTATATTTTATATCTTTTTATTATCTTAACTAAGTTATTACCAAATTTTATATCTTTTATATAATAGTATATTTTATATTTTAATATTATTTCTGGTATTTTTTTTGGCTTTAATATATTTAATAATAATGTTATATTAATATTAAAGCCTTTTTTTTATTAAAAAATCTTCCATATATTTTTAAGAGTTTTATTACCAAAGTGTAATGCTTTTTTAATAATGTTATTTATAATGAATTTTATTATTAAATAATTTACTAAAACTATATTATCATTATAAACATTTATAATTACTTATGTTATATTAGCTTTTTCCTAAGTTATAACATAATATCCTTAAGTATTAATTTTTCTAATATATCCTAGTTTTATCTTATGATAAATTATAATTTCTTTATTTATGTTATTTAAAAATATTATTCCCTTTGACATTAATATATTATATATACTATACATTATATTAGAATATTTGGATATAAATTAAAAGTTTTTTTTTATTGGTAAATTAATATATTTCACTTTAATAAATATTATTGTTAAAGGGGAAATGATAATATAATTTGTATATAATATTTGTCTTTAAATAATACCTTTTAACTTTATAAACTTAATATATATTTTAATATTTAAGCAAGTTATCATTATTATTAAAATCTTTAAGTAGTTTAAGATTACATTATATTATTTATAAAATTTACTTCCAAGTAGTAAATTTGACTTTAAATAACTACTATATATTTATACTTTTATTTTAACATATAATAAAATCTTTTTCACATTTTATATTATTAAAATATTAATATAAAATTTCACTTTTTTATTTATTATAACCTTATTAAATATACCTCTAATAATCATTAGTTTTTCAATTTTAAAAACCTTAAAATCTTTGATAAAATTTATAAGCCATTTATAATCAACTATATAATTTAATATATCCAAGTTAATATAAATAATTAATTTATTATTATAAATATTAATAATATTAATCTTTAAATATAAGTGCCTTTTTAGGCAATGTATCTTTAAAGCTTTTTTTAATATAATATTAATTAATTTAATACCATCTATATTAAAAATTTCATTTAGTTCTTTTAAGTTTATATTATTAAAAGCTTTATTAAAAATATTTTAAAAATTATCTTTTTATATTTAAAAAAAGTATTCATTTTAAATATTTTATATAAATAATTTCTTATAAGTTAAACTTTTTATATATATATTATTATTAATTTAGAAATATGCTTTTTTTATTTTAATTATAGGTTTTATGTTTAATAATTTAGATAAGGTATAATTATTAGTATAAATATATTTAAAGTAGTTTACCCAAGTATTAAAAACTTTACCACATTTTTAATAAGTTTTTTTCTTTTTATTATTTGCTTAAGTTACTTTAGCGGTTAAGTTTAACTTATTATATTTTAACTTTACAAAGTATTAAAAACCATACTTTAATTATTTTAAATTTATCTTATAATTATTTACTAAGAAATAACTATTTTATTTTAACTTTACTTTTTTATCCTTTCTATTTTTATTATCCCATTTAAAAAATACTTTATTTTTTAAATAATCATTACCTTTACTTTCTTTAACCTATTAATACTAATAATATTAAATGAATTATTAACTACCTTAACTACTATACCTACCTTTATTATAATTAAAACTCCTACCTTTATATTTATTATTATTATATTTAAATCTAATATTATTACCATTATAATTATTATTTTTAGGTGTAGGATAATAGGAATTAGTTTATTTAAAAGTATTTTTATACATTTAACAATTATAGCCTTTACTACAATTATTATTACCTTTACTTCCTTTTTAATAATAATAAAATTAATAATTGTTATTATTTTTATCATTAACTTATCTATTATTATTATTATCTTAATTATATTAAAGGTTTATAATTAACTTTTAATTTTATAATATTATAATTACTTTATTAAAATTTATAATAATTTTAATCATAAATAATTTTAATAAATCTTTATTACTTTAGGAAAAAAAAGCTTTATATTAAGCTTTATTATAATTTTCAATATAACTAATAAAATTATTAATAAATATAGTTACTATAAAAGAGGTAATAAAAAATTATAAATTAGGATTAAGGTAATTATAAATGTAATTTATATATTAAATTAACTTATCCATTTAAAAAAAGTAATAATTATAAACCAAATTTATCGCTTAAGCTTAAAAGTTAACATTTTATAATATCATTTCCTTATTTTATTTAATTTTAAAAAGGTTAAAGGTTATTATACTTTTGAAAATTTTAAACTTAATAAATAATTAAGCTAAATGATAATTTAAGCTATCCTTTATTAATACCTTTTCTTTTTTAGTTTAAATTATCTACTATTTTATAGTATTTCTATAATAGAACTTATTAAAACAAGTTTTAATAATTTCCTTATATATGTTATTAATTATTATATTATAAATTATATTAATAAAGATATAAATATTATATTAAATTGTTATTATTTTATTTACTTATTTATGCTTATTTATTCTATTAATAATAATATTATTTAGTATAAATAAGCTAATATATTTTAGCTCTTAATTATTAAAGTTATTTTTCTAAGTGGTAATAATGCATTAAATATGTTAATTAAAACGTCAATTATTAACAATGCCAGCTATTACCACGCCTATTACAATTTAATTAAAAGTGTTAAAAATAACTACTAAGTTATAACCAAATAACTTTGCCTAGGTAATAACATAGGTATTATTATTAACGCAGTTTTGTTTATACTAGTTAGCTTAATATAATTTATTTTCAAGGATATTAATATACACTTAAAGGTTAACTAAATAATGTTTATTTATTATATTGGCTTTTAAAGTTAATAAGATTATAATTAGTAAATATAATACTTTAATTAGTTATAATATGTTAAAAAGAAATAATAATAATATAAAGGGATTATAAATATGTTTACTACTTTATTATTGTAAAATAATAATAGCTTTAAAAGTAGATGTTTTTAAGGTTAGTATTAAAACTTTTAATAGTTTAATGTAAACTTTCTTATGGTATATTAATTTAATTTAAATTTACTTTAATAATATCTTTAATAATTAAATATATAAAATTTATATTTACTTTAATATTATAATAATAATTATTATCTATATTTATTTTAATAACGAAATAAAAGATTTCATTTATATAAATTTTAATTAAAATATTAAATATGGAATATTTAATATTACAAATCTTAGTAATAATTTAAATATAAATTTAAAAGGCTAAAAGGATAATCTAATTATTAGATTTTATTTAAATAAAGAACTTTTAATTAATATTAATAATATTTCCTTAGGGGTTAATTATATAAATCTTAAAAATATAGCTTTCATTATTAGTATAGGAAGTGTTATTAAAGTTTATAATATTATTATTAATTATGTTTTAATAGTTAATGCTATAATATTAAATTTTAATGGTATTGTTGGAGTATATGTTAATAGTTGTAAAAGTTTTAACATTAATTAAATTATAAATAAAACTTATCCTAATCTTAAGTTTAATATATTTTAGGGTTTTTTGTAAATTATAGTATAAGTTAAGTTAAGAAAATTAATAACTTACTTAAAAATATTATAAAACTTTATAACATTAATAACCTATTAGGTTTTATATAATAGCTTAGGCTTTAATAAATTCCTTATACATTTTATTTAACTTATTATTAATAATTAATATAAGCTTTTAAAGGTCTTTACATATATTAAAACCTAAGTAATATTTATTACTAACAACTTTAAAACATATTTTAAATATAAATGTTAAATAATAAATACTACTATTTTAAGTATTCTTTTCTTTTTTAATAACATTTATATATAATTAAAAAAAAAACTTAGGTAATAATTATTAAAGATAATAATAATTATATAAGGAAATAAGTAAGACTTGGTAATAAAAAAATTAAATAATCTTTTAATAATTAATATGCTTATTAACCGGAAAGTATAAGTGGATAGTGGTTAGATTTATAAGCAGATATTTTATATTATATAAGAGGGTAATAATTTAATAAAAACTTTAAAACATTAAAAAGTTATTTCCCATTTTTTAAACTTAAAAATATAAGATATTATGAAAATTTAAATAAAAAAGTAAATAAAGCTTTAAAGGAATAAATATTATTACATTTAACTTAAGAAATGAATTAACTAATTATTAGATATTATAGTATATTTTTATAAATATAGGTAAATTATAAGTCTTAAGCATTATAATATTAAGGGAATTATAAAGTGTTTTACTTATAAGTGGCTTAATATATTAAATATATTAAGCCACTTTAATTAACTACTAACAAATAAGTAAATTAGGTAAATAAATTAAAAAAGGTAAAAAAACAATATTAAAGTATTATTTCTTAAAATGGGGATTATATTAATTACCTTATAATAGGTAAAGATACTACCAAATATTAAGGATTATTTAATTAAATATAAAATAAGTTATAATATTAAAAATAAAGTTAAGCTATATAAGATTAAATTATAATTAATATAGGTTAGGTTTATAGCTGCTTTATAGCTGTTAAGAAAACCTAGTGTTTATCGCTTATCAATCATAATAATAAATATTAAAATTATAAAAATAATAAAAATCTTTAAAATAAATATATAATTATAATATAATATATAAGATATAATTTTTTTAATATATATATTAATTATTATTATAATAATAAAAATAAAATATATTTTTTCTTTATTAATAAATTTTATAATATATTTATATATTATAAAATCTTTAAAAGCTTTAACTTATTCTTATTTATAAATAATAAAATAATTTAATTTAATAATTTAAATTTAAAATATAAATTTCTTATTATTATATACTTTTATTATATTATTAATAATATATATAAATTTTATAAAAATTATTTATTTTATTTTATTAATATAATAAATTTAAATAATATATTAAATATACCTAAGAAAATTAATTCTAATAATTATACTTTTTTAATCTTATTAAAAGATAATATAATTATTATTTTAAATATTAAGGAATTTTATAAACTAATAAAAAAAATATTAATATTTATAATATTAAAAATTAAGGAAAGTAAATTAAAATTATCATTAATTAAAATTATATTTATATAAGTATTAATAAAAAGATTATTAATTATAAAATAATAATATTACCTATTTATAAATATCCTATTTAACTTTAATTAAGCCTTAACCATTTTATATTTTAATTTAAAAATTAATATTTTAAGCTTAGCTTATACCTTTTTAATATTATCTTATTTTTAATTATATTATTAATATTAAAATTAATTAAAAATATAAATACTAATTCATTTATAATTAATTTAGCCATATTTAATAATTTTTCTTTTATTATTAAATTATTTATTATTAATTTAGCTTTGATTAATAACACCAAATTATTTATTAAATTTTAACAATTAAATTTTTATAATATAATATTGTTACCTTTAATAGTTATCTTAATAACTATTAATCTTTACCTTTATTAAAAATTTAATAAATTAATATAATTAGATTTACCTTTAGAAAGGCTATTCCTATTAAAGGTGCTTTATTTACTATATTTTCAAGCCTTAAAATGATTTAACTTTAATTAAAACGTTTGATTTAAAGGGGATAATATAATAGTTATATTTAATACTAGGTTAGCTATATCTTTATCTATTAATTATAAATTACCTATTAAAATAATAAAAAGGATAAATAATTAATTTATTAAAATTTTAAGCTTATAACCTACCTTAATAACAAAATCCTTTTTTAATTAGCTTATAATTATATTAACATAATATAATATTAAACTAAAGTTAAAATTTACCTTATTATTATTTTAAAACTAAATAAATTTTTATTTAATAAATTTGTTAAAAAATAAAAATATATAAAATATATATTAACCTTTATAAAAAAGATTTAAAATACCTATATCTTATTATTAAAGGTAAAATTAAAGCTTAATAAAAATTCCTTATTTAAATAACAACTAAATATTTTAAAAGGTAATATTTAAAATCTTTAAAATATCATATACTCACCTTATAAATAAATAGGATATTATTATTTATTAAAAAGGGAGGTTAATAATATACTTAATTATTAATAAATTAAATAATATTAGAAATCTTTATTTTTTCTTAAACATTATTAAGATTTTCTTATTATTTAATTACATTAATAATAATTATTATAATAATATCTTATTTTAACATTAAGCTTAAATCCTCCCCTTCTATTATTTAAATAATCTAAGGACTTAAATTATTAATTAAAAATAAAATATCCCTTATATTTCACTAACTAAGATTATAATTAAATATATAATATTATATTATTAATTTTATATTACAAAAATATATAATTAACTTAAACCAATTAAAATAGTTATCCAAAACTTTTACTTTAATTAAGATTATTAATAAAATTAATTTATATTTAATAAATTATATATTATAATTAAGAATTTCCATTATATTAATTATATTTATAAAAATTATAATAAAAAATATTAAAGCTTAACTAATCCAATTAATACAAAAAGAAATAAATAATATTATACATAATAACATTTTAAGTAATTAATATTAGGCTTATTTAATAGGTAAATTTTAATTTAATTTTAATTTAATATTTCTTTATAAAAATATTTAAAAATATAAATTTTACTCTAATATTTTTTCATAATAAAGATATAAATATAAAGATTTACCACTCCCTTTTATAATAAAAATTTTATTTATATAATAGCTTAAATCTACTATAATTAATATTAAATATTTCCTTTATTCCCACTTCTACCATCTTGCATTATTTATTACATTTTATATCTAACATTTTCTACCTAATTTTACTTATATTTATTTCATATACTCTTCAATATTATAATTCCTATTTAATTTTCTTCATAAAATTATAATTAAGTTATAAGATTTATCAAATTTACAATATTTATTTTACTAATATAATTACTTAAAAATCTAATTAAAGCTAAAACATTTTATATCTTATAAAAAAGGAACTTAATTAATAATTAATAATAAGCTTTTTAAAAATTATATATAAATATTTAAATTTAACATTAATAATTATTAATATAATAGAAATAATAAAATATTACATTTAATAACCTTATAATATTATTAAATATATCCTTATAATAAATTTACATAATCTTATAATATAGGTAAAAAAACCCCTATAATAAAGTGAAAATAACCTTATAAAGATTCATTAATTATATTATAAACCACTTAAGTTTCCTTTTTTTTATAATATCTATTAACTTTAAACCTATTTTACACTTATATATAAGATATTATATATAAAATAAAAAATATAAAATCACATTCTAATTATAAACCCTAATATTTTAATATACTTAATATTTATATATATAATTTTTAAATCTTATATAATATAAACCATAATTATATTAAATACAAAATATTTAATAATATATTTCAATACTAATCACTATATAAATAAAATTAAAGGAAAGGGAGAAAAAGGTAAAAATATAATATTATTTTAAAGCTAATTTTAAAAAAGATAATAATAAATATATAAATAAAATATCGATATTATAAATAATAATATAAATCTTTTAAAAGGCTAAAGAAATATATTAATTAAAATATATCTAAAATATTAATATTAAGAAATAATTATTTTATAAGAATTTTATATTTATATCTTTTTAAAACTTTAATTCTTTAAACCATTAATAATTAATAAAGTTACCATTAAAATCACCTTTATTAAATGCTATTTTAAACTTATTTATATTTACTACATTATTTTAATTATTCCCTTACACTATTATAACTTTCTAACCTATTTTAACTAATTTAATAACAGATTTAAATATAAAGGAATATTAAATACTATATAAATAACCTTTTTACTTATTTATTAATTACCTCCTAACTATAAAAGATAAATTAGCTATATCTATCTTTTAACTACCTTTAAAACCTAAGCTAAAATCATTAATAAAAGGTTATAATATAAAAAGTTATAAATATTCTTTTACCATATTTAATATTATTAAAAATATAACTAAAATTTATATAATTATTAATAATTTTACTTTAATAATTAATATAAACTTTAATAAAAAGAAAACCATATTTATTAATTAATCCTTTCTTTATTTTATTAATAAAAGATATAAAATATATTATATTTTAACCTTTTAATTTAAGACTTAAAATCTAAACCATTTATTAATAAACTAATATCATTTATGCCTAATCTAATACCTTAAAAACCATTTTATACCTATAACTTAGAACATATTCCTTAATTATATTCTTAAATACTTACAAACCTTTTTTTCCTATAACTAAAACAATAAAATTTTAAAGCTTAATTACTATAAATATTTCCCTTTTTATTAATAATTATAAATATTAATATATAAACATTACTTATTATTTTTAAAAGACTAAAAGCTCCCACTTAATTATTATTTATTTATATTATATATGCTATATATCTACCTTTTCTCATTTGTTATTAAGAAATTATAACTTTTAAAAAAAAGATTTTTAATACCTAAATATACTTTTAATATAATAACCAAATTTTCGTTAAATCTTAAAACTAATTAACTAATTAATTAATATTATTAAAAAATAATTAACTATATTATTATTTTTATAAATAATTTATTCTTTATAATAAAGATATTATTTTAAAAGGTTAAAAATATATTAGATAATATTTATATATTATAATATAGCCTTGAAAAGTTAAAAAAGGTTAATCTTTTATTTTATTTTAAATTATAAAAATTTATTATAATATAAGCTTTATAATAGCTTATTATTAATAACCACTTATATTATTATATTATTTTAAATAATTTATTCTAAAATATATAAAATATTAAAAATAACCTTTTATTACTTTAAATCTTATCTAATATTATCTACCTTTTAAATACTAAAAAAGAAATTATAAACCAATTTACCTATATTCTTTAAGAGGAAGGTTAATTAGTAATATTTAATATTACTTTATTATTAAATATATAAATTAATAATATTAATAATATTATAAATAATAATCTTAATAATTTTATAAATAATAGGGAAATTTTAAATAATAATAATATTAATAATAATAATTAAATCTAATTATTTTAGGATATAAGTAATATTTTATTAAATTATAACTTAAACCTTATTAACAATATAATAAAACCTAAATTATAAAAGGAAATATTAATAATAATAACTTTATTAAGTTTCTTTTCCTTTACTAATAATTAATCCAATAATATTTAAAAGGCTTATTTTATTTAATAATCACTTTAAACCAAAAATCCTTACTTAATATATAATATAAATAATCTTACCTTTACTAATAATAGTATTATAAAATAAATAATATTTAAAAGAAAACCATACCTTCAAATAACTTTAAGCAATTAATTTATTAATATATAAAACCTTTATTATTTTATATTTATTTTTATTAAAATCTTTCTATATAGTTAAAATAGCCTAATAGCTATTAATATTAATTAAAAGTATAATTAAAATACCTATTTAAAGTAGAATTTTAATTTAAAAACCTAAATATTTATTAAGCTTTACTAATATAAGGATATAGCTATAACATATCTAATATTTCCTTTCTTAATTTTTAACCAAATTATAAAAAATAATAACGAAAGAATTAATAAAATCTAAATTAAAAAATCTTCTTTCCTTTAAATATAATAAATTATTAATTCCTTATTTTAAAAAAACTTACTTATTATTAGTTAAAAATTTAAATATTATAAACCAATTAGTAATAAAAATATGCAAAAATTATTAAAAGAGATTATAATATTTAGGTAATAATAGCCTTTTTTTAATAAGGAAAAGATTTATTAATAAAATATAATTAAAAATTTAATTATAAAATATAACTTATTAATAATTTAGTTTATAATTAACCTTAATAATATATCCTCACCTATTTAAATTAAAATAAGTAAATATTTCTATAAAATTAAATATTTTAATAAGATTTCTAAATAAATCTAATAATCTTTTTTTAATAAATAATAAATTTTAATTAAAAAGGTAAATTAAGATCTTATTATTATAATCTTATAATTTTATAATTATATTATTACCTTCTTTAAAAAAATTATCTATATTAAAATAATGGATAAAATATTTAAATTTATAAATTAGTATTTTAGAGTAATTAAAATAAATAATTATAAAATCTTTTATTTATATAATTTTCTTTGGTATTATAGTAATATAAATATTAAAAATCTTATTAATAATTTATTAATGGATAAATCTAATAATATATAGTAATTCTTAAATTAAATAAATAAGTACTTTTAAGAAGATTTTAATAAGGAAATATTTAGGTAATAATCTTATAACTATAATTGTTATTAATTTAGTAAAAGTTTATAAAAGGATCTAAATTAGCTTAAAAATAAGTAAGAGGATAAAATAAATTTTATTATAATTACTATTTAATATTATAAATATATAGTTATTTATTTTAAATATGATAAAGTAAAATAAAAGTATAAAAAAAGCTATGTTAAGGTAAAATGATATAGGTTTAACTAATCTTGGGATTTATTAGTTAATATATACTTAAACAATAAAAATATATTTTAAATAAAAAGAAGATTATAAAATTATATATGTTAAAATAAGGTAATTATTATTATCTTAAGATATAATTATGATTTTGTAATAATTTTTATTAAAACCTAAATTATAACTTTTCTTTATTATATTATTAATTATATAATAAAACTAAAAGCGTTAATATATTAACGATTTATCCTTATTATCACTTATTTTAATTATTTAAAAAAAAATCCTATCTTTATAAATAAATAAGATAAAGATATAATAGCTTAAAGTTTAATAATTAAAATATTTAATCAAATTTTCTTTAAAAAAAAATATTTTTAATTAATATTTGTAATTATATTTTAAACTATAATATTTTTTATTACTTTAAATCCTAATGGTAATAAATTTATTATAAAATTTTTTATTAGGTGGTTTATTACTAATGGTTTAATCTTAAAAATCTTACCTTAGTTATATTTTTAAATTATAAAGGAAAACTTATAAAATTAGTTATTTCGTTAAATAATAAGAAAGGTATTAAATTTAGCTTTTTTAATATATATTAGTATTGGGATTTTATTTTTAATAATTTTTACTTTTATAATTATGCCTTTATAGTTAATATTATTTCTAATCTTAACTTAATAAATAATAATAAGGGAAAAATGGTTAATTTTATTAGATTTAATAGGCTTTTAGTTAATAGTTATTTTGGTTAAAAAATGTTATTTAAAAATAATGTGAAGATATTTTTCTTAATTAGAAAATTCTTGCTTAATTTTAATAAAGTTGTAATATATTATTAAAGCGTTATAATTTATCTTATCTTATTTATTTTATAATAATTTTTTATATTTAATATATTTAATAATCTTTTAAATCTTTAGGATAACTTAAGTTAAGATTTTTATAAATATTTAAAGTTTTATAATAATAATTTTAACTTATTTAATAAGTTTAAAAATGATGTTATTTGTGATATAAAGATTTAAGATGTTTGTATAAATTAGGATGATATTATATATAAAAATAAAGATAATAATAATTAATATAATAAAAAAGATAATGTTAAAGATGATTTTATAAAAAAGGTAAAAGATTAAAAGAAATTATTAGCTTTTTTAGCGGTGATATATGCGTATATATAAAATATATTATATTTTAAATTTATTATAAATCTATTTAACCTATTTTCTAATATAGTTAGCTTTAAAAAGTTAATAAATCTATTTATAAAAAATAAACTTAATTATTATTATATAATAATTAATAACCTAAATATGGTAATTAATAATATTTTTAATAAATATGATTTAATTAATAAGGCTATTAATATTTAAATAAAAGAATGGAAAGTTAAATTTAATTTATTAGTTAAAGGTGTTATTATTATTAAAGCTTTTAAAGAAATAAATATATAAAATAATATTTATAATAAAATATACCTTATACTAAAAAGCTTAAATATTTATTTAAGGAAATTAAATACTAAAGAAATAAACCTTTTTAATATAAATAAAGATCTATTTTAACTAATAAGTTACCTTATAGCCTAAGTTCTAGTTATAAGTATTTATCTAATTATAATTATAATAGATTATAATTTTAATAATATAACTTAATTTAATTTAAGTAAGGAGTTAATTATATAGGATAAATTTAATAAGAAATAATTAACAACTTTATATCTTATTTTTTAATATATAAATATAGTTAATAAATTATATTAAAAAAAGGCCATAAATATAATAAATAGGATATAAGTAATGTTATTAAGGTATTATTAGTTGTTATTTTATCTTAGTGGTAAAAAAAGTATTAGTAAAAGTATGGTAATTAGGTTATTAGTTAAAGCTTTTAAAATTAAAAGGGCTTATAGGAAAATAAAAATTACTATTATATTAGAATTAATAAGCACTTATATTAACGATATTATAATTTACTTAGTAATAAATTTTATCTTTTTTAAATTATATATATTAAATAATAAAAAAGATTAATAAAAATAGATTAATATTTTAGTTATAAATAAATGTAATATAATAAATGGGGTAAATTTTTATTAAATTTATTTTTAATTATAAAAAGTATAAGATAGGTTTAACGATAACTTTGATAGCATATTTGTTATAATTTTTTATAATAATTTCTACTAATTTAAACCTATTTAGAAATTATCCCTATTTTATTTAAAAAAGTTTACTAATAATAAGATATATGATTAAATTAGGGAGTTATTCTAAATAATAAATGATAATTATTTCTTAAGCTATTAGCTTTAGAAAAAATTTATTATAATTATCCTTTTAAACTAGTAAATAAGGGTAATAAATCTTTAATATACCAACATACTTAAGTAACTAAGGTATGCTTAATAAACTATAAAAAATGCTAATCTTTTTAATATAAGATTAACCCATTTATAAAATATAATATTAAATAAGAAATACAAGGCCATTACCTTTTTAAATATTATCTAATATGTTATAAATATATAAGCCATTATTTCCTTTATTAAAAAATATGATTAAAAGGTTTATATTTTTTTATTTAAATATATATTAAAGATATTTAATAAAGATAAAAAGGTAACTTTTATCCAAGCCTTTAAAATAATGGATAATTTATCCCTTAAAATATTAACTTATTTGTCTTTTATATAAGATATATTAGTAACCTTAATAAAAAATAGCCATTAATTTTTAAAAATAGTGAATAATGTTAAATATATAGTAGAAATATTTATTCTAAGTTTTAACTTATCTATTTATATAATAAATGCTAATATTTTTATTATTATTTAATTATTAAAGGTAATTTTAATCTTATTATTAATAACTTAATTAATCTATTTATAAAGATTATTAAAAGGTTTTTTATCTTTATTTTTAATAAAGATTTATATATTAAAGGAAAATATAACCCTTAAATATTTTAGATTATTTAATTAATTAAATTTTCTTTTTATATTAACTTTTGTAATTACTAAATTTAAGGCTTAAGGTTAAACTTTACTTAAAGCCTATCTTAATCTAATAATTAAATGATTAAGAAATAAAAGATTTGGCTTTATAATTATTTATATATAATTTTTTAGATTAATAAGTTTTAAAGGTTTTTAACTATTAACCCTTATTAATAAAAATCACTAGGCTATTTTAAAATTATTATTTAAGATATAAGTAAATATTAATTACTTTATTAAATTAAATGAAAAAGTTATAAAGGAATATTATTTAATAAGGATATAAACAAAATTAGGTAAATGTAATAATAAATAATAATAGACTTAAGCTAATTATTTTAATATAATAAATAATATTCTTTATATAATAATTTTATAACTTATTAATAAAATAATTCCTTATTTAATTTATATTTAATATAAAATAACCTCTTAATATAATATAATTTCCCTTTTAAAATTAAAACTTTATAATTATTAATAGTTAATAATTTAATCCTAACCTAAAATAATAACTTTATTAACATTAAATTAAATAATCTGGAGATAATATAGGTTAAGTTAATAAAGATGTAATAAATATAAGTATAACGTTTAAAAAAGGAGTTAAATACCTAGTTAATTAAAATATATTAAATTAGGTATTATATATAATATAAGAAGTAACATATAAAGTCTTAATAATAATAAAAAGGCTTATTTATAAAAAAACCTAATATCGCTAATCCTTTTTATTATTATTTATAATAATTTTAAATTTATTAAATATATATATCTTAGGTATTATAAGCATAAGATTATATAAGGGGGGATAATAAGAATATAATTTAAGAAAAATATTATAAAGATTATAGCTATAATTAAAAAGATTAATAAAATAATAATAAATATAATAAAATGGGGGATAGTTACGTTTTAACCATTTATAATCCTTTATATAACACTATAAATAAATAAATTTAACATATTTATTATTATATTTATCCCTATAAGTTATTAATAATATATTATATACCTTTTTTATTAATATTATAATTTTTTTAAGGTTTTTATTATTAATTTATAAACTATTATTAATATTAATAATTATAAAAGGCTTAGTTAGGATAACTTAAGATATTAATAAAAAAATAATATATTTTATTTATTATATAACATATATAAGTAATAAATTCTATAAAAATTAAATGATTAATAAAATAATTGGTTAGTAAAAAATAATAGACTTATTTATAATATAATAAATAATATAGAAATTAATTAAAAATAACCTATTCTTAATTATTTTTAGGAAAGTCCTTATCTTTTAAGGGAATTTATTTTATTAATATGTTAACATATTTATAATATAGGTAATATTAATAAAAGTCTTTCTTATTAAATTTTTTATAAGTTATATTATATTTTTGCCATAACTTAAATAATTAAAATAAATATAAAGATTTAATATTATCCTAATTAAAATTATTATTATTAAAAGAAATATCTTTAATAAAAATATGGTTAAGGGTAAGTTTAGGTATAAGACAAAAAAATATAATATATAAATAGGTAAAAAGTTTTTCTCTTTAGAAAATAATAACTTAAATATGAAAAAAAAGATTTAAAAAGGTAAAAGAGGAAAAGAAAAAAAAAGATATAAATAGGCTTAATTAAGGTTTTTATATATTAAATCATAAGAGGTAATAGTGACTTAAACCTATATAAATTCCTATTTTTCTTATATATTTATTTATGGCTTAATAATGATAGATTTATTTATATTAATTAATTAATTATATTCTATATTAATTATACCCCTAAAAAGTTATATAAATAAATGATTAAAATTATATTATATATAGGTAATATTATATAAAATATGTAATTAATATAAAGATTTTAATAAATAATATTAAAGTGTAAAAATTAATAATAAAGAAATATTTAATATAATTATTTAAATTGAGTTATATATGAAAGCTTAATAAAAATAAGATAATATATAATGTATTAATAAGATAATAAAACCAAAAATAAAAATAATTATTATATAATTTAAAAGCGTAATAATAGAATATTTAAAATAAATATAAAATTATTATAAGAAATAATAACGTTAATATAAATAAAATAAGGTTAAATAGATAATACCTTACCTTTTTATAATAAAGTTATAGAAAATTAAATATTATCTATTTAAAAAACTTAATCTATGATCTATTTAAAACCATTCCCTAATATAATATTAAAATAATTTAATTATAATAATAAATAAGGTATATATTTTAAATTAAAAATAAAGGAATAGATTATAACCTTAATTATTAAAGAAAATATCAATTGAATTTTATATTTTTAATATAATAATAATATTTTTTTATTTCTTTAATATTAATAAAAGTTAAATATATACTTATTATTATATTAAATTAATCATATATAATTAAAATATATATATTAATAAGATATTATTATTTAAGCTATAATTTTCCCTTACATCTTATTAATTAAAACTTTTATTTTTTACCTTATATTATTTCCACCTTTATTAATATTTATATATAATTTAAACCAAATAATCTTAAACCTAATTATTACATCCTAATAAGATAAAGATAACTTTATAAATTTACTTAAAAATTTTATTTTAATATAGGTTTTACCTATATATAAGATTTTATATAAGATTTTTATATAATATAAATATAATATTCCTAAGTTAAATTTATTAACTCTTTTCTAAAATTTAAAATATGGTATATTTTTCTCTTATCCTTTTTATAATATAATAAATTATAATTATATTTAAATAGTTATAATATAATTATCTTAAATATATATATTATATATATTATATATATAAAAATAATTATAATTATATTTTTAATAATATTAAATATTTTATTTTTAACTTAATATCTATTTTTAAATAATTAATTTAATAATAATAATTTTTTAATATAATAAAATAAGAAATTATTTAACTAATTAAAAATCTTAAATGTTATAAATTTTATAATCACATTTTTAATATAACAAATAAGGTTTAATTTATATAATAGTAAGATAATATTAATTTCTTTTAATTTAATAATTTAATAAGCTTTATCTTTTATATTAATTATTTAAAATTATAACCTCTTATTAAACCAAACCTATAGAAAAATCATTTTCCTAGGTTTTATTTAAATATTTATTTTATTTAAATAATTTTAAAGTTATAAAGTTATTAATATTATTTATTAAATATTATAAAAACCAAATATTTATAATTTTATACCAGAATTTATTATTATAATTTAAATAATTATAAAAAGGTATAATTTACGCCTTTATAATACTAATCTATTAATTATAAAAGATGATATATCTAATTAAATACATCTTTTATAATCTAAAAAATATTAAAACTTAAAAAAAGAGGTTTGCTTATCTTTTATAAAAAAGCCTAAATTTATAAACTAGGCTTAATAAAAATTAACCCTAATCTCATTTATAATATTATACCTATTTATAAATTATATTAAAAAAATCTTATATTTATTATTTATTATATTTATATAATTAAAATCATTTAATTTAAATTATAAATTAAAGGTATTAACATTAAAGATTCTTGCTTAACTATTATTTAATAAACCTAAAACCTTACCTTTAAATTTTAAAAATCTTAAAATAAAGTTCATATCAATTATTATTAATAAGTTATCATATGAAGATATATTAAATATAAAAGAATAAAAATATAAAGAATATTATAGCCTTATTATATAATCTTATTTTCGAATTTATTAACTTAAAAGAAATTATATTTATTTATATAAAAAAGTTTGCAATATATTTAATAATGTTTAAAAAGTTTTTAATAATATTAAATTAATATATAATTATCTTAAGCCTATATTAAAAAAATATAAATAAATAACTATATTTATATAAAATATTAAGTTATATAAAATATAGCATTTTATATTAAATATTCCTACTCTAAATACTTTTATTTTAAATATTCTTATATTTAATAATATCTAAAATCTTATATAATTTAAGTAAATAGTAAATAGTATAAAAAATTATAAAGTTATTATTATAAATAACTTTAATTAGGTTAAATATAATTAAAATATAAGTTATTAATATAAAGATAATTAGGAAGAAAATAATTAAAATAAAATAAGAATTAAATTATTAAAAGATAAAGTTAAAAACTTATTCGAAAATATTTTATTTAATATCTTTATTATAAAAATAATGTTATAAAACAAAATTATAAAAAGTAATAAAATTAATATTAATCATTAAACCATTTCTTTTATTATAATAAGGTTAGTTTGAAAAATTCTTACCTTTACTCTTAATATATTATTTGGATTTAAATTAATATTTATACCAAGAAATCTTAAAAATCTAATAAATATAATTAAAGTTAATAAAGCAATTAATTACCCATTTCTAATAATAGAATTTAAAGATTAAAAGTTAATTTATATTAATATCTTATAAGTAGTTATAAACTAATACGTCTTAAAATATATAATTTATTTTAATATAACTAGGAAAATTAATAATTTAATAATTTAAGCTAAAAAGTTAATATTAACTACTATTACCTTTAATATTATAATAGATGATTTAAAAATATAATTATTTATATTATAATAAAAGAAAAGGTTAAATAATATTTTCTAATTTATTATTTACCTTATTAACATTTTTATATTTAATAGAAAAGAGGAATATTAAAGATTTCGTTTATATTTTTTTAATATTTTTATATAAGATATAAAGAGAATAAAAAAATTAGCCAATATTATTAAAAAAAATTGGGATAATAAATAATCTTTATAAAATAATTAAGATTTAAAGCTTATAATTAATATATAAAATTTAAAATTAAATGAAGCTATTATTATTTAGGTAAGAAAGCATCAAAATATTTCTAAGCTATCTCCTTTAAAATAATATATAATTACTTTTAATAAATTTATCATAAAATAATAAATAATGTTAATTTATTTCTTAAATTAAAAAATATATTAATTTTCTAAAAATATAAAGTTTAATAATTTTTATTATTTAGGTAATTTTATCTTTTAAGATAATAAGTATTATTATATTTAAATTCAAAACTACCATTCCTTTTTTAGCATTAATAAGTATATTATTTAATTAAAAATAAAAAAAATTATTATAATATAAATAAGATAATAAAATTAAAAAGTTTAATAATATAATATTATATAAAAGGGTTATTATAATAAATATTATATATTATTACTTAACCCTATTTAATTTAAAATAAATACCTAAATTACCTTTTTATTATAAGGTATATTTATATAAGATTATTATTAAAAAAAAGCTTATAATTAAAATTATAAATAAATTTAAATTATATTAAACTATTATATTTAAATTTAAAATTATTATGGTTTAAATAGTATAAAAAATTTATAAATATATAAGTAAATATAAAAAAAGTAAGGGATAAAAAAAGTAATATTAAATGGGTTATATAGTATTTCTTTTTATGCTATATTATATATAAGATAATTATATTATATTAAAAAATTAATTATTTATATTTAAATAGCTTAATTAATATTATACTTATAATTTTATAATTAAAAATATTGGAAAGATAGTTAAATTATAAATATTTTGGTTTTATTTATACCATAATATAATATTTATAACTAGATATATTTAAATTTAAAAATAAAAAATCTTTAAAGGTAATTATATAATATCCTTTTTATATTAGAGATAAATAACATTAAAAGCTTTTTTAAAGTTTTAAAAGCCTTTTAAAAGGCCTTAATAACCTTATAAAAGTTTTAAAAGCCTTTAAAAGCTTTATAAAAGTTTTAAAAGCCTTATAAAAGTCCTATTATTAAAAGATAATTAAGAAGGATATTACATAAGCTTTTTAAAAGACTTTTTAACTTTAACTTTAGATAACTTTAGCCATATATATTATAAAATAATATAATTAAGATTAAAATATATATAATTAAATTATTTTTTTAATAATATTAATTATATAATTATAGGATTAAAATTAATAAAGTTATTTAAATATAAAGTTGGAGCCTTGCCTTTTTAAATTCTACTTATAATATGGCATATGGCTTCGTAAATTTAAGGCATTATTATGTACTTACTTACGAGGGTGTTTTTTATAGTTATTATATTTAAAGAATAAATAATTCACGTATAAATTTCTCTTACAAAGGGTAATTCGCTTAAATTTATAGTTAAAAAATCGACTATTTTTACAATGAAAAAAAAACATACATTTAAAAGTTTAGTTAACATATAAAATAAAAGACTTATATAAAAAAATGCTAAAATATATTTAACCATTACGTTATAAAGTATATATATATTTTTTAAAAAAACTAAAGGCTTAAATAAGTTTTATTAAAGATTTTTTCTTTTAAATAAAAGTTAAAAAATATAATATTATTTTTATTTTAAGTTTTAAATATTATATTTTTAATAAAAGTTATATTTTTCGAATTTTTTTAATTTTTTTTAATTTTTAATATAAATAAGCTTTTTTAATAATTAAATTATAAGTATAAAATTAAATAGTTTTAAATATAACTTATATATAATTTTAATAATTAATAATTACTTATATTATATATAAAAAATAAGTTTAATTTATTTAATAAATTATCTTTTAAATTTTCTTTTTTTATATAAATATTAATTTTCTTTTATTATTAATTAATTAAACTTAAGTAATATTAAAAAATCCTTTAAAAATTTTATTTTAAGCTTTTAATAATTTTTTTAATAATTAGTTTACCTTTAATAATATTAAGCTTTGTTTAAATATTTAAAATTTTTTATATATACTTTTATTAATTTAATTAATTTTATTAATATAATCTTTAATTATATTAAACTTAAATTAATAAGATTTATTTATTATAAGTTTTTTAATATTTAATTATATATTTATTTTAAAATTTTTAATGTTTAAAATATAAGAGTAAATATATAAATTAATTATAATTTTAATTTAATTAAAAACTAATTTATTATATTTAAAATTTATTTAAAATAACTTTATTAAAATAAGTTATATATTTAATGTAAACTTTATTTTTAAGGGATTATTAGGTAATAATTTTTAAAATTATTTTAATAATTTAAATATTATTATAAAATAAGTTATTAATATTAAACTTATTAATAAAGTTAATAAAAAAATTATTAAATTTTTATTTTAAAATAAGCTTTATGTAAAATTTAAAAATTAATATTAAAGTTTAATTTTAAAGGAAAAATATAATAATTAGTTAATATTTTAAAAAAAGTTTATAAAAAGATTTTTATAATAAGCGAGTATAAATAATGTTTAATTTATTATAAAAATTAAAAAGTTTAAATAATAACCTTTTAAAACTTTAACTATTTATATTTAATAAGTATTAAAATTATTTAAATAAGCTAATATTAATTAATAAAAAATAATTAAAAATTGTTTATTTAAATATAAAATTTTTAAAGCCTTTTTTATTTAAATTTATTAACAGCTTTATAAACTTTAACTTATAATTATAATATTATTAATTTTTATAACTTTACATTTTTTAGGATAAAATTTAATAATATTATAATTATAAATTTATATTTTTAAGGGAATAAATTAAAATAAAAAAAGCTTTAAAAATTTTTCCTCGCGAAAAATAAAGCTTATAAAACTATAAGCACTATTAATAGCTAAGGTTTTAAAGATGTTATTAATTGTCGGAATGTATTTACCTATAAGGCTTAGCCCTGATTGGTCAATGTGCTGAGTAGGGCCATAGGGCTATTTGATAGCCTTGTGTCATACACATTTAATCTACACAAATTATTCCAAATATAATAATAACATACTTAGGAATAGCCTCACTTTTAAACGTACAATCGTACAAGCTGTATAGCATCCTTATCCTAACCTCTATTGCTTACGTGATAGACCTTGTCTATCCTATATTGATCAGTGATTAACAAGATAACCCAGTTAATTATAGATAGTTAGGTTTTCGTTTGGAAGAGCCTGGTAGGTAATTTAATATTTAAATGGTTTGGATAAGAAGAGGTGAGCCTTGGAGATTATCAGAAGGTGTATTGTTTTAGTAACCTATTACGTAAAGCCTACCTGCTCTGATCGGATTAAACAAGTGTATTGCTTCAGTCAACTGTTGCGTAAAGCTTGTTGAATCAATCCTAAGTCTCACGCTAACTTAAAGGTCTTGGGGCGTTTGACACGTCAATAGACCTGCGTCCATCACGCATCAGAAGCTTGGGAGATTATCAAGAAGGTGGATTGCTCAGACCTTGTACTGCTGCGTACAGCCTCTTGCTCTGATCGGATTGAATAGGTGTATTGCTCAGACACAGCGCTGTTGCGTAAAGCCTATTTGAATTAATTCCACGTCTCTCTCTCCGAAGCTCTATCGCAGACGTCACACTCGGGGCTCTTCAATGAGTCAACAGCGTTACCTCTACGAGAAAAGATTCGATCCGACAACCCTAACCACCTTATTTTCGATACTCCTATCGCGACAACACCTCTCGCGATCAAGCTGCTGTTACCAGGCAGCCATCAACCCAAGAGCCGACCCTTTGATTAGGCCCGTTGGCTATCAAGTCTATCAAGCCACCCTGTCGATAACCTCTATCGCAGAAGATACCACACTCGGGGCTCATCAGTGAGTCAACAGCGTAATCTCTACGAGAAAAGATTCGATCCGACAACCCTAACCACCTTATTTTCGATACTCCTATCGCGACAACACCTCTCACGATCAAGCTGCTGTTACCAGGCAGCCATCAACTCAAGAGCCGACCCTTTAATTAGGCTAGTCGACAGCCTCTCCGAAGCTCTATCGCAGACGTAACACTCGGGGCTCATCAGTGAGTCAACAGCGTAATCTCTACGAGAAAAGAATCGATCCGGCAACTTCTATCGACCCGACACCCTAACCACCTTATTTTCGACACTCCTATCGCGACAGCACCTCTCGCGATCGAGCCTGTTGTCACCAGGCAACCACACAACCATACACCCAAGAGCTGACCCTACCAGGCCAGTCAGCTATCGATACGCCTCTCGATACACCTATCGACGTGCCGGTACAACTGTCGATACGCCTATCCATACAGCTGAAGATACAGCTATCGATCAATCGACACAGCTATCGATCCATCAATACAGCTGAAGATACTCCTGTCGATCTGAAGATATAGCTATACAGCTATCGATCTGGCGATACAACTACCGACACACCTGTCTCTCTATACCCGTCTCGATACAGCTGAATACAGCTGAACAGCTATCGACCTCTCGATAAAGCTGAATAGCTGAACAGCTATCGATCTGACGATACAGCTGCCGACACACCTGTCTCTCGATACAGCTCTTGATACAGCTGAACAGCTATCAAAACATCCTGCCGACGACTTCCTAACTGACAAGGTCACCCCGTACGAACCCGTACGCACCTTAAGACTCGTTGATAAAAGAGGAGGAACCCAGAGCTGTTGGCAGACCTGGAGCTAATACAGGGCTCACGTACGTTGAGGCTCTGTGAGGCTCTGCTGCGAGGCTCTTTGAGGCTCTCTTAAGCCACTAAAAAGAGAAAAACTGCCAGACGACCATTCATACAGCTCTCGATACACCCTGTACACCTATCGATCCCTCGATACAGCTGAAGATACAGCTGAAGATACAGCTGAAGATACAGCTGAAGATACAGCTGAAGATACAGCTGAAGATACAGCTGAAGATACAGCTGA
>KZ112729.1:23030-37626 GCA_002120305.1 Hypoxylon sp. CO27-5 | reverse complement strand
GGGGGGGGGGGGGGGGTTCAGTTCATTATCGTGTATTGCATCACATGGCCTCGAACTCGAACTATGTATCACGGACAAGCTCCCGTTGCGGGTATCCATGCCTCTCCATTCATTCATTCATCCACTATTCTTACTATGTGAAAGCATTGAGCGGCATCCGCGCCAAATAAAAAACATTGAAGAAATAGAAATGATTATCATGACATATCCATCCATACCCAGACGTCAGGGTTCTTTTGCTTTTTTGATCTTCAGCGCTGTTGGGGAAGAATCAGGGAATTACCTAGGGAAATCAGGGACTTGGAAGTCCGCTACTGCTGCTGAAACGTGTTACGGGAATAACCGTGCGGGTGTTGCACGCGACCGCAACGCGGACAATATGAACCGCCCCTGTTTCTTTAATTGCTTTGTTGTACAGCAGACGAAGGTCAGGGTATCATAATACTTGATAGCCTACCTAATCCAGGTCATATATATGTGTATTACATGTATGATAGTACTATGTAATAAGAGCACGCATAATAACATATCCTTGGGTAGCACCGGTAATCATCCATGATATCTAAACCCGTATCTTGTGACACCACGCCGTGACTCCATGCCTCCGTCACCCATGATATGTATGTACCATGGTAGTAACTCCCACTTGTACAGCACCTCTAACCCGCCCGAATAACGACGCCATCCCGAATATAGCATACGCCACCCCATTCGCCCAGTCCATTATTAGTCCCGATGTACGAAATCGCTAGCCAGCCCGTGCGTAATAGCCGTAGCCCACATACCTATCCCTCACGTAAACTCCGGTGAACCATCAAAAGGATACCTATCCCTCACCATCCCCCCAACCTGTCCCTTCTCCGCAAAATCCTCCATCCCCGTGAATCCACTCGACGTCCTCGTGGTCGTAGGCCAAGACACGCTGCCCCGCTTGCTCTCCGGATCGCTAGGAGGATACGGCAGCGTACTCCCGGACCCCTCAGGGCCGCGGCGGCGGCGGTGGTGGTGGTGCGGCAGGTGATCCACAGTAGGCGTAGCCAGACGCCCGTGCATCTTGAAGGTCTTGGCGTGCGCGTTGCTGAGCCCCAGCAGCCCGGCCGTGACCAGGAGGAGGACCATGAAGATGATGGACCCGACCTGCGTCATGTTACCGCTGAAGGCCGCGACCATGTAGACGATGAGCTTGGCGGCGGCTTCGAGGTACCCGTCGAGATGGGTCTTGGCGCGCAGCCAGGACGTCGTGGTGATGGCCTGCAGGTCCTCCGCCATGCCACGCATGCACACGGACCGTCCGTGGCCCAGATCAACGAGGTATTCCGTTAGTATGCTGCTGACGTCGGGGTTTGGCGGTGGCGTTGGCGTCTCCGGCGGCTGAGAGCGCTGCTTGATGACCCAGATGTTGAGGAGCCGCGATACCATGAGGGCGAGCAGAGACGCCACGCCCCACCACTCGCGCAGCAGGATCATGAACACGAAGGCTGCGATCGTGAGGACCGGGCTGGCTAGGTACAGCACGTGCGAAACCCAGCCGAGATCCGCGCCTTGATCTTTCCAGATCGTGGCGCGCTGGCCCGGGCCCTGCCGCCGGCTCCCGAAATAGTAGTTCCGTTCGGGCATCATGCCGACGTCAACTGTGACTCTTCGCCCGGCCAAGCCGACGCGCTCCAGGTAATGCCGCGTCGCTGGGTTGGCGATATTGTAGGTGGAGGTCTGCTGGCCCTCGTATAGCTCGACGGCGCTGTAGGACTCGGTGTGGCCTGTGAGCGCGTCGGCCGCCTGCTGGTAGTGCAGGCCTGGAGCGAGGAGTAGGGCGTCGAGCCATGACGACCCTCCTACGATGCGAGTGCGGTTCGCGATGGTGCCAAGGTCTGCGAGCGCGAGGAGGCCTGATGCCGAGAGCTCGAGCCCTGGGATAGGCGTCTGGGACCAGTTGGGGAATTTGGCGGCACGCTTTAGTATAGTCTAGGCAATGTTAATGGGTACCTACACTTAGTGTATATGAGGCTCTACTTGGGGGTGATTCATCTTAGCGCACCTCCATTTCCGAGTTTGCTAGATTAACTCCTTAAGTGGTGATGTCTCTCCAATAGAGCCCCTAGACTGAATTCACTTGGAGTTTATACTAGGTTAGGGAAGATGGGACTCGATTTGGTGAATGGAGAGCACCACACTAAGGTGAGGCGGAGGAGTGCTCAAGGTCAAGAGCTCCATAGATTCGGCTCAAGCCTAGAATTAAATAAGGCAGCCTCCTACTTCGATATGAATCATAGGTATCCCAAAGGGTTGCAATAAAGCCACAAGGCTTTGGTTACCCCTCGCTGATCAGTAGGCTAGGCTGTCGTCGAAGCAACCATTACCAGCTCAACATGTGAAGGATCAGATACAGATCGACCAATGGCGTCGCTCATGTAGGATCACGAGCGCCAACCATCGTACCGCAGGGAGATGATTACACCCTCCTGGCAGGCAAGACAGCCTCTTTCCTGTAGCATTTTGCAATGATAAGACTCAGATATATGTCTTGGCGAAGAGTCAATTCAGAGGCAAATACGTCTAATTCGTGTAATTTGTGAAACAGTGTCTCGAAGTTCTTTGTTAACCGCTGAAATCCGGGTGAAGGACACTACCTAGGTAGGTATACTGGAGAGTTTAGCTGCATGCTCAGTACGGCAGCTGACCTGTAGCCACTAAAGCCCACACCTAATTTTCAGGTCAAGCCCGCCCTGCAAACCAGGGCTATTTTAAGGTTGGGCCAATTGCCCATGAGCCTTGAGCGGGTGAGCTTCTGGGGTTCACCTCTTAGCGCCTGTACGACCTGACCTAGGCTGCTACCTCTACTAGGATTCAAGGTTGCAGGTGCTTACTGCCGGAGCGAGACGGACCGGATGATAAGGAACGCTCCCCCGACTCCTCTGTGGACAGCGCCCTACGTTATCGATAAAAGCTCCTAATCCGATAAGTGTGTGCCGATCCCCCGTCATTCTATGGACCAAGGTAGCTTCTTTAATCCCGTAGTCGTCTCATCTTCTTCCTATTCCTATTCATCAACTAGCATCGCCCGAAGCTGTAGATCTCACACGGGAATAGGCACTAGTTAACATGACTTGACCAATATGGCACCTCCACAGCCAGAGCCGACCTATACGGTCTTCGTTAGACTTCCATTTCCTAGGGGTGACTTTGTTGATCCACCGCCTGTACGTAATTCAATTGTTTCTATTCCATTCGACCTTCTCGTTCAGGTTAAGAGCTAGGAAGCTAACATGGATCAAGGCAAACTGGGATTCAGCTAAAGATGAAGCTTTATGGAGCATCGTGTCTCTCTCTAAAACGGAGATAGACTGTAAGTTATATTGTATTATAGCCAGCGATTACACGTATGATAACTAATACCTGTACCCCAGGGAATGAGATGTAGGTTCTAATTTCCATTCTCCCAAATACCGAGCCTAAACCAACCTGCCTTACTTGCCCAGAGCGAATAGATTCGAAGTCACCGCAGACTTCCTCTTCCAGCAGATCGCATGGCTTACCGAGCGCCATACGTCTCAAATCCGAGCGCAGATGCGCAAGGCTGCCGCTGCCGCCAAGGGCTCGTCAGCACCATCCCCTCAACCAGGCCCTGAGGGTCCGTTCACAGCTGAGCCTATGCGACGCACTGGATCCGGCGACAGACCGACTCGAACGCCATCGGCATTATCCATTCGGAAGGACTCGCCGCTACCTCGTAACGACGGTAGTTTACCCGGCACACCAATGAGGAGCACACCCCGACCAACCGCAACACGGACGTCCTCATCGAATACAGCGGTGTATACGATGCGCAACCTAGGCGGTAGTGGAAAAGCTCCAATCAAGCCAAGAGGCGACGATTCGCAAAGACGACGTCTATCCTCCCTCCCCATCGCCACCTCCGTCGACGACGACCAGCAAGACCCCACCCCACGATCGCCTTCTCCCGGACCAGCCGAGTCAAGCGACTCGGGAGCCTCGTCCTCCGACTCGAGCCCAGCACAATCCCGAATCATCCGCAGACCCCCACGCTTCCAGGGCAACAGCAACAGCAACAACAACAATAACAACGACGACGACGACGCCGCGTCCTCCGCCGACGAAGACGCCGAGCCCGCCTTCCTGCCGTACAATCCGCAGTCGACGACGGGCGGATCGAGCAGCGGACCCCACGACCTCAGCGCCACGCTCCGCGGCAATCTCCCCCGCGACTACGGCAAGCGCCATTCGAAGGGGTCTTCGGGCAGGATTCACCATTCCCAGACCTCGGACTCGTCGACGTCGACGAGTTCAACCCCGCAACGAGGAGGACCCTCGGATCAGAGTCGGGGTGGTGGTGGTGGCCCGCTCTCGCCTCGAAGAACGATGGAGCTCGCGGGACGCAGTCCTGGCGGCAGGGGTAAGGGGTACTCGCGCGATAGCGATGGGACGCCTAGTATGGGGAGTAGTTTCAGTGATCTTGATGGTAATTACTCCACCTCCACCTCCTCCTTTATTCTATTTTATATCTTGGGTTAGTTAAGTGGCGAGTTGGCGAGTTGGCTAATGAAGAAGTTGCAGATGCATCCGTGACGCAATCCGCGCTGGAAGAGGCGCTGGCTAGTAAGATGCAGGACGGCACGATTGGTAGTCTTAGAGGGACTATTAGTGCCGCGTTCAGGGGTAGCAGGTATCTTCCCGGGAAGTCTAATCCTTGAATGAAGCCGAGTGGACTGGATTGGACTGGACTTTGTGTTCGGCTTTCCCCGTTCTCTTCGTTGTTGTAGTTTCGAGCTTTCCCTTGGAGGGTTACGTAGGATGGCAGTTGGTTATGAAGAGGTACTAGGGCTACATGGTTTGGTATACGGCATCTACGGCGTTTGGAATCGCCTATCTTGGCTTGATAGGTGGTAGGCAGGTAGGTAGTTTGGACGATAAATTGTCTACATCTAGGTTATGTATATCATCGCTACTCTTTTCCGCTAGAGGAATTAACCGCTGTGTTATTTGCATTATATTAGGATTTGCCAACATCTACTTTTAATGAAACCGGACGAGTTCTAAGGGGACTGATGGCCCTGGAATTTTCATCCAGGCAGTTTTCGTTTCGTACCGTCCTTGAATTTACGAGTCCTACGTCACCGACTGTCTGCTTGCCACTTCTTTAAGGTGGAAGCCGGTAAGAGAGTCCAGGATCTTGAGGCCCCATACAACCTTCTAGGTTAGGCCTACAGTCTCTCTCCTACACTCAGACAGCACCTATCTAGCGCCAGGAACGTGCCCAAGATAGAAGCAACCATTCTAGCTAGCTATGCGACCGCTTGTAAAATTGCCGTATGCCATCCGCTCCTCTAGGAAACCGCGTTTTGGTGTCTTGCTTGCCCTAGTCAAGTACTTCTACTCATTACTTGAGCATCTCATGCCAAACCCTTGTACTATGCTATATGTCTAGGTACCGGTAAGCAGAAAAAGAGGGTAGGCTGTGGTACGCATTGAATACAGGTCTACAATAACGCTACCATGCGGTTTCTATGTCTAAATATTGAGAAAGGGGCACAGTTAGCACACAAGTACAGATATAGTAGACACTATTCATCTCCCTGGTCTATCAAAAGGAGGTTCTAGGATATCAGGGTTAATAAAGGGGTATATTGTGAAGTGAAAGGGGTTCGATGTTCCGTGAGGATAAAAGGCGATCACTTGCTTCATCGATGGGTAGCTTTAGGTAGAATCTAACACTAGGTAGGCTTCATTTGGTGTGAGACGGATGTTTATTGCTCGTATCTGATGACTACACACGATTCTTAGGTACCTATTCAAGGATCAACACAAGAATTTTCTGACCAAGGTGTATTAGAGAGTAGCAACAATTGCTTGTCATCGTCTTTCCATGGTATCGTAGCAGCCATGAAAAGCATTGTTGAAACCCCTTAGAATGATGGGAATCGGAAACACCAGCAAGAATAGTAGAACCCGATCACACACATCTCAAGTCACAAACGAATTCGTGGGTTAGAGTGGTGACGAGACTCTGCCATTAATAACTGGTAGTGCGTAGTGCAGACAGAAACAACAAGGACACGAACAAGAACAAGAAATTCCCTCCCAAATCAATTCCGGCTTCATTCCTCTCACAGATGCATCGAGTTCATTCATTCCATCTCAACCCTTTGCAACCGGGACAAATAGAAAACCTTCCTGAGTCATTTCCGTGTGAAACGTAGCCGAAATTAATAAACAATGCTAATGTCGAAGGATTCTGCCAACAGTTCATCAATCTCTTCCTCCGATACGCCGATCTCGGGGTCCGTGAGAAGTAAGACAGCGTGAGTTGGTATTTCGACTTATTCGCGCGGGCTGATGTCAAGCGAAACCGTATCTTTGATCATCTGCAAGGTAGTAGTGAAACCCGTTAAGAGGATGTCGAATGGGTTAACCTTCGCGTGAGTAGGTGTTTAAGCACGATTTGCTATCTCATGCTCTTCAACCGCTAGTTAGGAATCAAGTAGTTAGTGGATTGAGGGTTAATGAAACTTATATGGGATAGTATATGGTTTAACGTACCTTGATCACGGCCACGGTTGGGGGCAGCGCGACTGTAGTAGTCACCGAGGCGATCGGGGACACGTTCGGGGATGGCAGGGTGCTCAAGCGATGACAAGTCGTCGTTTTTGACAGTAACGGTAGGATCCTTCTTAGAACGGCGAGATGTATTCTCAATGACACAGACACCAACAGTCTGCTCAGAACCTTCCTTGACAGTACCAGCGGCATCGGCGGAAGAAGAACCATCAATGTTCTTAGCATTGCGGCTCTTACGAGAGCGCCAGACGAACAAGCCGACAACACTGATGACGACTAGGACGACGACACCCGTAATCACGCCAATCTCGAGGCCGGTGGGTGAGAAGTGCTTGCTGCTACCGCCGAGATCTGCGGGGCTCATACCACCATCAAGGGGGACAGCGGCATCATAATGGCCATCGGGGTTGTCGGGTAGGGGTGCCATTGAAACGGATTGAATGACCGAAAGAAGAGATGGTGATGATGAGAAATGTTATTGACAAGCTTACTAGGTTATTAGTCACCCGGGTGATGGTGACAAGATGGATCTTTGTTCAACGCGATGAGGATTGATGCGGGTTGAGCCGAGAAGATGACGGTAGTGTTTGGTTAAAGAAACGCGTTGAAGTGGAATTGGGGGGGAAACAGATGAACAGATGAGTTGCACGTTGAGATCTCGATCATACCCCTTGGGGAGATGACAAGATGACGAGATGACGAGACGACCAGGTGACAGGATGACTTGATGAAATGGCTCTGGAAGAAAGTGGAAAGAAGAAGATTTGGTGACAACAACAATCTGTGGAGTGGGAAGAATTGGAAGTAGAGTTCCAGAATGCAGATGTGTCAATGTAAGGTACGATGTATGACTGGAACTGCATGTATGTAGGCAAGAGCGATGCGTAACTGAAGGAAAGAAGTCGACTCGACTCCATAACACAGCACATCGGCAGGTACAATATTGCAAGTAGGGTAACTGCCATCTATACGCGGTTACGCCATTGATTATTACGCTGTGAGATGGCAAGTGCCTTATCTCTTTCGTACCAAACTTTGGAAATCTCAATTATCAAACAGTACATTGTATATGTACTCATTGTATATGTACTCATTGTGCACTTGCACTCCATGTCATTCACTTCGAGTTGCGTACAACATTGAATTCATGGCCCATAGTCAGCAGCCAATAACAGTGCAAATACCGTTAAATATAAGGTATTCGTCCTATATTTAACACACAATCACCCTCCCTGCTAATTATAATGAACTCCCAGGTAGGTCGATAGCCGTCTGCCACCACATCCTTACTGATGCCAAATCATGTCATTGGTCGTTTAGTGGATGTATGGCTCAATCAGGAAATACCAAGTCCACTCACTAACGACATCTGGATTCAAGACCCAGAGAGTCTGTTGTTCGTTTCCTACTTCGAGCATCGTATTCAAATAGAAATACTAGAAGGAACGCGGTTCCTTGCATGAACAATGTGTGTAGCCGGCCGAGCACACAAGCACCCAACGGCTGCGACACCCTCATGAGACCAAGCCCGCTAAACCTGAGGAAATAATAGGCCCATCGGAGATGGGGTAGGTAACCGGTAGTTGCAAGGAGTGGCTTGTTTCGACCAGCCTCGAACTTGGTGGTAGTACTTGTGTAAGATATAAATGGAAGCTCTTGTCGCAGGTTTTCCATTTCCATCCTCTGCTGCTTCAGGGACAGAGCACATATCTAAATCGTCATACCCATTGCTATCTCTCCGTTTCTTCCGGGAAACATTAGCGTCATGCTGTAAACCTCTCCTGCTTCCTTCTTTCTTCTTTTCCAATGTGAGATCCATTTAGCAATGTCTCGGAAAATATCATGGTGGAGTAAATCTGAAGAACGGCGGCCAAAGACAGTCTCGGAAGTCTGAAGTAAAGATGGTCGAGGAAGGGGATGTTAACCTACTAACGAGTAAGATGCCTCATATATTGTTAGGAGTTAGGCAGTCTGTTACCATCGCGATTCAAGGTTCAATGAAGCCCTGCTCGATGAATTTGGCTCCTAATTGAGCCAGGAGCAGTATGATAGATGCTCCAATACCTGCGTCTACTATTCGGGTGGGCACGGTAACACGGGGTCCTGTTTCGGCAGCCGAATCATGACTTAGCGTAATCTTCCTCCGGGGATGAATTCATAGCAGGCACCGTACCTGTCCTTCTAAAAAAAAAAGACATTGAGATTCCTATCGTTCTCTTATCTCCGGATTCCACCGTAGCAAGTAGTATGATCCGCCACGGAGTAGCACGACGGAGCCTTGAGAGAGCTGGCGCCCCAGTCGAGATATTCAAGGAATGTCCTGTTGCGCACGTAATAAATCCTTGTTTGCCAATTCGTGGCTAATTTGCTACCATTTTCCGTTGCCCTGGTGAGGCGCTACGGTGCGAGCATCGCGTTTGCTAGCTCCTATGATGTCACCCATGTGCGACATGTTAATCTGTAAGAACGCCAGCCGAAATTCTAACCCCTAGTTACCCTGAAAAGCTTCGCTTACCTACCTAGTTGGACCCTAGTGAGAGGACTTTGGATGGTGGCATCTAAGAATTTCGTCCCCTGGGAGGGGTAACTATTTGGACGAAGCCGGCATGCCATAAGGCTGATACAATCCCAAGACCCTTCCAATTTGTTAGGAGTGTAAACATCCCATTATGCTCGAGAAACTCTGTCTGGCGTTCCAACCTTCAAGGATACATATACGTATACTCCGGAATCGAAAATCCCGCGACCTCGTTCTTCCAACGGTCTCTCCTCCCCAAGACCCGAGCCTTGACCAAGACCTACTAACCAACTACACGCCATCGAAGTTGTATCATACCTACCGAAGCGCATCCCATACCGTCTTTTAGGCGCGGAATCCGTATTCGAGGCTTGCCCGCAAGTAGGTAGGTGGCATCTAACGGCGTGTGCCCAACCAAGGTGGGAAGTCTGTGCGAACATTTGAACGCAGTCTTACGAGGAGCAAAAGCTGTATAAAATATTAGAGAGGAAGACAATACAGCTGCGCAAGAAAGGGGGGCTTTTCAATTAAACGCCGTCCTGGGCCTACATGTAGTCTGCGCTCAACCGCTCACTTATTCATCGACGACATTATACTTTATACTAGCTTAGTGTTCCGTCCGGCCGAATCGGCGCACCTGGCAAGACGTGATGCTCCCTCCGGGTCCGGGGAAGATAGAATCTATACCTAGTATTAGTGCGAACAAAACATTAAACACAAATACAAAAAGAAAAAAAAAAATCATCCCCCCAAACAGCTCAAGCAAGAAGCCAAGATACGGGTATCACATATAGTAAAGGACACAAAGTGTAGAAATTCGTGGTATCTCGTAGCTCTCTCTACACGCAAGTCCATTCCAAAGCCTATTCGTATCCCTATGCCTACGCCTACGCCTATCCCTGTCCCTATCTCAAACCCTAGACCGACCGACTCATGGCCTGGCGGCTTCATCATGACGTACGTACGTATACGGAGTCTCTCTCGTAATCGAAAAAAAAAGGCAGATGCTAGAAACCTGAAACGCCGTCCTAATTCAAAGCCCCCTTTTATATCGTTACCTAATGTGCAATTCATCGCATCACATCACATCACATCCCCTGCCTCTGCTTCCTGAGAACCGAAGCTCTCTGACCAACACTATTCGTCGAGAAGCGGCGATCGGGAATAATCGTGTTCGATTTCGCGGCAGCTTCAGGCATGGAAGGCAGCACGCCGGGAGGAGCAGAGACCCGCTTAAGGCTCTTCTGTTCTGACGCTTGCACGCTCTTCTGCAGCTTGCCGTTTGCTGCGTAGGCTGATGGAATCCTCTCGCCCGTGTCGGTACTCGAACTTCTCTCCTTGTCCATCGCGATCCCCTTGCCCTTCTCATCCTGCATTGCTTTCTTCGCGCCTACTGCTAGTATTCCTAATCCGGCCGTTCCAGCTGCACCAGAGAAGGTCGAGCGTATGCTGGCTAGGTTGGCGGATGACGATTTCGTCTCATCCGTCATCATAAAGACCAACCCTGCCAGAAGGGAGAATAGAATGATGACGGTGCAGATACCTGCGCCAGCTCTGTCGCCTGTGGTAATTGGTCCGTAAAATCTCCCAACGGGGTCTACTCGACCATCGTCCGACCCCCCCGCGGATGGATTTCCAACACTAGTCCCGCCGGTGCCGTTGGTAACTGGCGGATCGGCTTCTTGGATCATGGTTGCTAGGACTACTTCCATCGAAGCCATCTGCTGTCCGACACCAGTAGTGCCGTCCCACTGGCCACTATTGTTCGCCCACTTGAGTCCGCACATGCGTTGATTATCACCGCCCATACACTGCCTCGCCGCAGCTACAGCGGAATTGCTCAAAAGGGTCTTAATACGGTCGAATGTCCAGGGTGCCCATTTCGTCGTCGCCGCCATCCATCTGCTTAGATACGCCTTGAATGATAACTGGTCCGTATCGCATAGGTTGACAGGCTCGCAGGCAATCTCAATCATGACTCGATTCGAGGTTTCGTTTCCGAAGAAGAATATTTCCTCTGTGCTGTTAAGGATTCCATCAACCCGTTCGCGCCACATTTCGACATCAGCCGCATTGTTTGTATTGTTTGCGTACGCCGTCATGGCAGCCGTTCCCAGGAGGAATGCACCGACGTTGTACGAGAACTCATACGGGGTGATTGTGGTACAGTTATCATCGATGTGCGCTCCATCATAAATCCTGTAATTGTCGTCGATAAACTTGACGTTGACCATCCAGTCCCATGTTCTGACGGCCCAGTCAGCGTAGGTGCTATTTCCCGTGTAAAGGGCTAGTCGAGAGGCGATGTTGAAGAAACATGCCTGCGAGATGGAATTCTTGTAGGTGTAGCCGTTGTTCCACTTGAAGATCTGCCATCGTAAGCCGCCATTGCAGTAGTCCGTTTCCCACCGCGCAGCCTGGGTATTGAAGACGGCTTGGGCTAATGCGAGCCAACCGGGCTGATCCGACGGCGGGTCTGGGAACTTGTACTCGGCTGCGGACATTACAGCCATTCCCCAGAATCCTTGGTCATCATTACCCTCGGTCAAGGTCTGATTCGGTGGCATGTAGTCATTGTACGGGCCAACCTGGTAAAGTAGACCTTGTTGAGCGATGTCGTTGTAAGTGGTGTCTCCGGTGTAATACCAATAATCAACGAATGCGCCCATTAATGCGCCAGCCTCCCACCCTAACGCGACTCGTTAATACCCATTTGGATTTTTAGGCGGATCATATAACTTACAGTAATAAGGCTGTGGGAGAAGACCAGGTGTTTGGCCAGGTTGGTCGCCATTATAGAATGACTTTAGGTCCTCTGCCATTTGTCTTGCTACATCTTTGATGGAATCTATAATTTTGAGGGATGATGAGGAGCTGTGTAACTGTAAGCGGGCTAGGTGGCTCTAGACTCACCTGTCGAACTAACATCCAGGTCGTATGTTGCTACTAAACTGCTGGTCATCAAGACCGAGACTACCGTAAATACGGCGTATCGCCATAAGTATCTCACCAACATGGCGGCGACTAAGAGGTCAAACTGAGACCAAATAAACTAAGGAAGTTTTGGTCGAACATGAAGATATGAAATTAGGGGGATGCTAAAGTGCGTGTAACATTGCAATTAAGCAAATTCCCAGCGGATATGTCAGTCCAGTGTTGTGGTAACGCAACACGAGGGAGTCGTGTGATAGTATTGTGCGTCGGTTAGACTCAACACCGATGATGGTCAACGAACAATGATGACAAAGTTTGGTATCGAGACACAGCCTCATGGAAAAGATGCGAGAAGCAGAAGAATACCTAGGTATGACCCGTTGAGGAAACTGCTACATTCCTAATGACGCATATCCACTAAAGATTGAAAGTACCCTAGTGGTAAGTAAGCTGTAATGCTGTAAATACGAGGAATGGCCGAATGGCCCCGCGCATTTCCTCCAAATATGACAGGGGTTGGTTGAGATGGTTCGACCTTACCTTCTACGTAATATGGACGTGGTATTGAGGGGAAAGAACAATGAGGAGAAAATAGGAAAATTACTTAGAGAAGGGGCACGAAGAAGGACGGAAAAGGGATCTGGCCTTAATAATCACCTCTGCGGTACATTTCTACGAAAGCGTTCACTTTTTTGTCTTTAGCTCACTAGAACCGGCGTGAGGGACTGAGACCTATAAGCCCGGCTTTTTCGGATCTGGTGTCGCAGCCGCCGTCATTGTCACCAAACAGAAATTGCTACGTCGTATGTCGTAATCATAATGGGATTGAAGGGTCTGGCCCCAGATTACTGGTAGCCTTTTCATGTCAGCTTAAGCTCTATAACTCCGCAGCTGTAGCCGAGGGAGGTTAAGCATTGATGACGCTGAATAGCCAATGATCCGATCTCTCGGCGACCCTTCTTGCAGTTGCTAAAGATTGAATGGAAGCGGGGAAACGCCGATGAAAGGAAGATGGAGAGACACAGTTAGCGCAATTAAATCCCCTAGTATACGAGATATCTTATGCGCTGTGTACCATTCCATACCTTGGATGGTATAGCGCTCGACTAGCATGGCCTAGCAATTTGAAAATTGGCCCTCAAAATGGATAAATTTGAGCGAAACGTTTGACGTGCCTCATTATTCCCTTAAATCTTTAAGGCCCCCCGTCAAATGTTGAATTTGAAGGTTGATATATCTTCGCTGCGATTGACACAGACTGTGTCTACGTTTGTAGGATTGGTGACCATGCAGACGATGACGTTTGCTGGCGTTTGCTGAAATCGGATTTCTCGGCTGATCTCGATGACGAGTGCTGACATTCCCGAGGTCATGTAAGTAAGGGTTACGAGGATAACGCTTGTAACAACCCGTCCACATTTCCAAGCCAAAGAGCCGCAAGAATAAGGCCCAATGCATCCCGACATACGACAAGGAGTAGGTTGTAAAGTTCTCAATGAGCTTTACCATAGGCTGGCATGGAATCCGAGTTGGTGTGATGCTTGATTGCGAACCGCAATGCTTGTCGAGTTACACAAAAATTCATTGGGGTAGGATAAGTGGCAGTGAAACGCCACACCCGCCGCCAATGCCAAGATCCAATTATTCAGGGATTTTGCGGGGGACCTTGTCCTTAAAATGTTGAAACAATGAGAGATGTCAAGTTGTCCTTGAAGTCCTGGCTCCAAAGAACTGAATGAATACCTAGCTTTAGGCTGGTGCGCAACCTCGACCTCATGCCGGAGCTAGAATACCAATGGCTCGTTCGAGAAAACTGTGAAATCCTCCAACACGGGATGTCGAGTGGTTCGGCTTGTTCTCTCTGCTCCCTTTGTTGTTTATATGTATATCGACACTTCACGGCTTCTCCATACATGTAGCTGATGCCCATTGCTGACGCGAGCACATTTATCAGCTCACTCTCGGCAGTTAGGGAGACTATTGGGATCGTCCTTCGCGTCGAACCGTCAGGGAGGAAATCCGTCAGCATCATCAAAGGTTTGAGACTCCTGTCAGATATGAGTAAGTAATTCATCAACGGTAGTAGAATCAAGCTTTTATTCTTGGAAATCGCCCCATACAGGCCAACAGTACCGTAGCGGGAAACATTATATAATAAGAATAATTCTAAACGTGGTATTATTGTTTTGTATAGAATAATTCTCACCTTTAAAAGTACCGTTTCACTTAAATTTGGTGGTGAGGTATTTACGAAAAATAAGTTTAAAAAAAAATATTTTTTAAAAGAATGATTTTTTAAAAAAAATTTAAAAAATTTAAAGAATAATTCTTTAATAAAGAATTATTTTATTAAAAAGAAATTATTCTTTAAAATATTTTTATTATTTTTAAAAATAATATTTTTTATTTAAAATTTAAAAGAATAATTTTTTAAAAAAAAATTATTTTATAAAAAAAATTATTCTTTATATATTTTTAAATAAAATAAATAAAATAAATAAAATAAATAAAATAAATAAAATAAATAAAATAAATAAAATAAATAAAATAAATAAAATAAATAAAATAAAT
>KZ112729.1:0-22930 GCA_002120305.1 Hypoxylon sp. CO27-5 | reverse complement strand
TAAATAAAATAAATAAAATAAATAAAATAAATAAAATAAATAAAATAAATAAAATAAATAAAATAAATAAAATAAATAAAATAAATAAAATAAATAAAATATATTTAATTATAAATTTTTATATATAATATAAAAAATTAAATATTATTTTTATTATAATTTCGAAATGTTAAGTTATATATAAAGCATATAACTTAATAAATAACTTTATATATATTTAAAACATATTATTAATTAAAAGCTATATTTTTTCTTTTTTAATAATTTATATTATTTAATTAATTAGAAAATTTAACATTATAATAACTATATAATAATTATAAGCTTAAATTACACTTAGCGTTAATACTTTAAGTAATTTTTTACATATAAATTTATCTTAAATTTTTAAACCTTTTTTTTATAAAAAAAGTTAACTACTTAATTAACTTTTAAAGCAATTTATACTTTAACTTAATTAATTATAAAAACCTTAAACAAATTATTTAAACATATTAAATACTTAAATATATATAACTTTATAATTTAATATTATTATTTAATTTAATTTTTTAAAAAATATAAGGTTTAATAATATATTAACTTAAAATAACTTAATAAACTAATTAATTTTATAAAGTTAATTTAAACTTTAATAATTAATAAAAAAAATTAAAAACATATTAATAAATATATTAAAAATTTAACTAATTAAAATTAACTTATAATAAAAGCAAAGCAAATAAAGAAAAAAAATTATAATATTTTATAAGCTTTTATTATATTAGCTATATTATATAACCTATTAATTATATAATCGCTTAAATTTAAATTAAGTAAAATAGCTAATAACTTAATAATTACTTTACTTTAATTAATACTAAATATTATATTAAGTAACATATTTAATATATTAAAAATTCCTTTACCGGTTAAACTACTTAAATCTTTTAAACTTATTAAGCTATAAGTTTTTTATAAAATTACTTTAATAAATTATAAAAATAATAAAAAAAAGTATATAATAATTAAAAAGTGTTATATAACCATTTTAATTTAGGTTAAAAAAACCATTAATATAAAAATTATAAATATTACATTATTTAAATTAAAACATTAAGGATAATATAACTTAAAAGCTATAATTAAAATATTTAAAAATAACCTAACTTTTTTACATACTAATACACTTATTTAAACATAAAAGAAATATTATAAAATATTTGTTAAAATAAAAATGCTAAATACCTTATCTTTTATTTAAACTTTAAAATTCACTTAAACATTTAAAAATATAAAAGCTTATTATCTTTTAAATATAAAAGGATTATTAACTATTAAAGCATTTTTAAAAGTAATAAAAGTATATTTTAATTTAATATAAACTAATATATAACTTTAATTAACAATTTAAACCGATTAATTAAAATAATTAATATTTACCTTAAATTAATAAATTTTAATATAAAGTAAATAGTTATATTTTTAAAATATTAATGCTAAAAAAAAGAAAATTAAAACATAATTTATTATAATTTAAAAAAATAAAATAAATATAAGATTTAATAAAGCTATTAATAAAACCACTAAAAGTAATAAATTATAAGCTAAAAATAAATATTTATATTTAAAAAGCAATTAAACATATAAATAGCTTTTAAAAAAATACACATATTTTTAATACACGATAACTTTTAAAATAAATTATTTAATTAAATTATTAAGTATTAAGTGTTATAAAAAAATTTAAACAATTTATTAAACCTTTACTTAAAAATAGCTTAAAACTAAAATTAATACTTACAAATAAAAAGTAAAACTAATTAATAAAAATAAAATTAACAATTAAAAGAATAAAAACTTAAAAGGAAAAAACTAACTAAAGGATATAACTATAATATTAATTAACTTATATTTACTTTAAAAAAACTAAAAGCTTATAAAGTAAACCATTAAAAATTATATAGCTTTAAAGGTTTTTATTATATTTAAAATTAAAAAGCACTCACTTTTAAAAAATATTATAATAAATAACTATAAATTAATTAACCTAATTAATAATAAAAAGCTTTTAATCCTTAACTTATTTAAGCTTATAAATACTTATAATATAATTTAAATAAGCATTATAAGCTTCCTAATTTTTAAAATAAACAAATAAGTAATTTTTAAATATTTTATAAATAAATTAAAGCTTAATATATATAATTTAACACTAATAAATATAACAATAATAAAAGAATTTTATATAAATATTATTTTAAAGGCTAAATTATATATAATAAACATTTAATATAATAATTAAAATTATACTTTACATTTTAAAAAACCAGAAAAAAATAACATAATAAAATAACTTATATATAAATATAATTTAATTTTTTTTAAATATAAGCCCCTTTTCATTTACTTATTTATCCCATTAACTTTATTAATAATCATTTTATATAATATACCTATAAATATAATAAATATAATAAACATTTTAAAAATTAATAAAAAATATATAATTTATTAACCTAATAAAAATTTATTAAAGCTATAAAATAATTTAAAAAACCTTTAATATAAACACTTTAAATATTTAAAGCTAAAAGCTTTTTAAACTTTAATTTATAAAGCTTAAAATATAAAAATTAATAAAACCCTTAAAATTAAATATAAGCATTATATTATAACACATACTTGTTAAATAATAAAAAAAAACCTTTTAAAAAATATTTAATTAAATTATTTTAAAGGGTAATTTAAAACCTATTTTTTTATAAAAAAAGATATAAAAAATCATATATACTATTTATAATTAAAGATAAATATAATAAAATATTTTTTATATTTCTTTTTATAAATAAAAGTTAAGTAATAATAACCACTTAACTTTAATTATTTAAAAGTTAAATATAAAAATAATTTAAACTTAATATATATAAAATATATAATAATAATAAATATATAATATTCTTTTATTAAGGATTAATAAGGTTTAAATATTAAATAAAATAAAAAAGAATTAACTTAAAAGTTTTCTTAAGCTATATATATAAACCTATTAAAAATATAAAATAAACAAAATAAAAGGTAATTAACTAAGTATTTAAAATATAACTTAAAGCTAAATTATTAATAAATTTTTAGCTTAAAATTACTTAAATAATAGCTTAATTAATTAATAAAAGCTTAAACTTTATTTATTATATATATTTACCAATTAAAGTATTTAATAATTAATTTAAATAATACTTTAAATTTTATACCTTGGAAATTTTTAAAGTATTAATAAATAACTTATAGCTTAATTAAAACAATATTTATATATATAAATATAAAATATACTTATTAAAAGAAAAAAAGAAACATAATATAAATAAAAAAGCATTTAAAATAATAGGAAAAGCTTATATAAAATATTTAATAAAATATTAAGCTTTTAATTTATATCATATATAAATTTCCAAAGAAAAAAAAATAATTATTATATAAAATATATAATTTAATAAAGAAATATTTTATACCCTAAAAATTAAATATTTAATACTTAACTTGGAAATATTAAAAATTAATAAAGTTAATAAAATAAAGGAATAATTAATAAAGGAAGGAATATTTTAAATATTAAACCTATAAAAAAAGGAATTATTAAATTATTAAAATATAAAGCAAATCATTAAACTAAGAAATACAAATATTAAAAAATAATTAAATAGCTAACTAAAAGCTTTAAAATTAAAAGTAAACATACTTATAAACTTAAATTTGAAACTAAACAAAAAACCTATTAAAAGAAAGCCTAGTATATAAGTAAGTAATTAACTCTTTAAACTTTTAACCCTTAAAAAAACCTTAAAATTAAAAATAGAAAAGGATAGTGCTTTATTAAGTATTAAATAACCACTTTAAAAAATTATAAACCTTATAAAAGAAAATTCTTTTAAAATAAAAATACTTAATTAATATTTAAATTTAATAAATAATAAGGAAAATATTAATAAAAATAAAAGAAATAATATATTAACATTATAATTATAATATAAAAAAAATTACCTAAGAAGGTTAAAAGCTTAATCACATATTATAATAATATTTATTAAGCTTTAATAAAAGAATAAAAAATTTAAAAATTAAAAACTTAAAAAAGAAAACTTAAATAATTTAGCTTTTACAACTTTAATTTATAAAAATAAGGAGGAAATTTTCCTACCTATTAAATTAAAATAATCTAACTTTTTAAAAACCTTTTTACTTAATTAATAAGAAATAATTCATTAAGGAAATTAAAAACATTAAATATTACATATAATAATCTTTATAATAATATATTAAAAAAGTATTAAATAAATTAGTACAGCCTTAAATAAATTAAAGATTTATTAGGATAAGCTTTTATAACCACTATTAAAAGAATATAAGGATTTAATAAATCACTTACTTAATAAATAGTTTAAAAAAATATATAAAAAAAAATTTAAATATTTAATAAAAATAATATATAATATATTATAAAATATAATAAAGTAAAGAACACCTTACTTCTTTTAAAGTAAATATTTATATATAAATTTAATAAGGATAAATATTTAAAAAAGTATAAATTTTAACTTATTATATAAAATAATTTTTAATATTTAACGCTTTAAAATATATACATTATTATGTTTATAATAAAATCGTTTTAAATAATAATAATATTAATTATAAAGCTTAATTTAAATATTTGGTAATTTAATATTAAAAACATATTTATAAATATCTTTCAAATAAACAAAAAGCTAATTATTATATAACTTTTTAAAAATTATAAAAATAAAAACAAAAAATATATTAAGCTTTTAAAAGTATTATATAAACTATATAATTCCCCTTTATTATAATATAAGGAAATAAAAAATACTTTAAAGCTTAAAAGGCTTATAACATTAATAGAAAAACTATACTTATTTTATATAATTAATAAAAAAATATATATATTAATATATATAAATAATATATTAATAATAAATATTTTTAAATATATAATTAAGGTATAAAAAGTAATTAATTACTTAAAAAGTTTGTATAAAATAAAAGACTAAGGATTAATTAATTAATATTTTAAAATTAAAATAATTAAAAATAAAAAACGTTAAATTATTTCCTTACTTTATAATGGTTATATTAAAAAGATTATAGCTAAGTTTTAATTAAATAATAATAACTAAGTTTTATCTATTCTTTTATTAACTAAGCTACTTTTTAAGTATAAAGGAAAAGTCACTAAAATAAAAATTAAGGCTTTTTAAAAGTATATAAAATTAATTTTATATATTATAATAATAATTAAACCTAATATTATATTTACAACTATATAACTTTTCCATTATCTAATTAATTTAAGACCTAAACATTTAATAATAACTAATTAAATAATAAAATATTTATATATAATATATACCTTATACATTAAATATAAAGGTAAAAGTATTAAAGCATAGGCCTTACTTATATTAAATAATATATCATTTATAAATAATATAAAAAGTAAATAATTATTTTATAAATAAATTATAAGTTTACATAATAATTTAATTACTTAAAAAATAATTTATTTATTAATAATATTAACCTTTATAATAAAAGCTAAATTACTTAATATTTTAAATATAATAAAAAAGGTAATAACTTTATAATACTTATTTAAAAACATTTAAATTAACCTAAAGTATATATAATAAATTTATAGTAATAATTAATAAATAATTAAATTAATCATTAAAAAAAAGAATAAATTAATATTAAGCTTTATTATATAAATATATAAAATATATAATTACGTTAAAAACATATTTTAAAAACCTTTAAAATATTTTATTTATTAACCAATTAAATATTAGCAAATAAGTTAACAAAGAATTTATTAAAACAAAGATTTAAACACTTTAAAGCATTATTTAATTTATAAAATACGTAAGATTTATTAATTAATAATTAAAAAACTCACATAAATAATTTAATAATATTATTAATTACTTTATATTAATAGGTAAATAGGTATAAATATAAAAAATAATAATATAAGAATTAAACTATATAAAATTTCCTAACAAAATACTTTAAAAGTTTAAATAATTTCATTAATTATTTCCTTATAAGATTTACCATTTACTTCATTTATTTCCTTATTAACTTTATTATTTTCTTTATTATTTAATAGCTTATACTTTAGAAAAATAAACAAAATATATTATAAAACATAAATTACTTATATATACTAATTAATATTAAAGAAAAAAGCATTTAAAAGATTTTATAAAAAGCTTACTAACATATTTTAAATAATATTACAAGTTAAAAACACTTTTTATAAATAATAAGCCACTAATTATATAATTAAATCATTAGATTTATATATATAAATATAAATTAGCAAAAGTAACACTATTATAATAAAAGAAATAACTTATAAATCTTAATAAAAATATCTACTAAAATATAATTAATATTAAACACCTTATTTTATTAAAGTATAGCTATATAATATTTAAAAACAATTAATAAACATATTTCTTATATAACTTAAACAAGGTATATAACAAAGTATTTTAATAAAAAAATAAACACTTTTTTAAATAAAGGAAATAATTATAAACATTAACAATAAATTAAGAACAAAAATTAACATTTATATATTATTATTAACTAATAAAGTATTAATAATAATATTAAATATTTTAAAAACTTTAAAACTAATAATAAAATACTTTTACTTAATTAAATTATATTAAATAAAAGATATTATAAGCTTATTCACTCCTTTAAAAACAAAATTATTAATATTAATTTAAAAGTTATTACTTATAAATAATAATTAATAAGCTCCTTTTATATTATTAAATTAAATAACTTATACTTTCTTTAAATTATTATAATATATAATATATAAAATAGTTTTAAATTGCTTAAAAGCTTTAATTTTCTTTTTAATAAATGTTATTATAATTAAAATACCTATTAATTATTTAAGTATAATCGAAACTAAAAGAATAATTAACATAATTTACTAAAATATAGTTTAAATTTATTTTAAACTTAAGAAATAATTAATTAAGAAAAAAAATAACTTACCACTTTACTAAAAAAATATTATATAAAAAAGAAAAAGCAATAATACTTTAATATAAAAAAGACTTTATTATATAAATATAAAAGTAATTAAAATAATAAGAAATTATTATAATATTATAAAAATTATTATAAGTTTATTAAAAAATTATTCAAAGATTAAATTAACTTAATAATTTATAAAGCAAAAATATATAATAATTATAAGCTATATAATAATTATTTCCTAGCTTATTTTTAAATGTTAAAATTATTAAAATATATAAAAAAAGCTATTTAATTAATACTTAATTTTTTAAATATTTACTTAAACATTATTTATTAATATTATAAATAAAAATCTATTAACTACTTTTAATATAAAATTTTTATTAAATTTATTATTTTTATTACCATTTATATAACATTATTTAATTAATTAAAATAAGTTATTAAGAAAGGAAATATTTTAATTATTATTGTTAAAATTTAATTTAAATTTAAAAAATAATTTAAAGTTTAAAAATAAACTTTTAATAAATATTTAAATAATTATATAAAGCATTTATATCTTTTTAAACTTTAATTAATATTTAAAAACTTAATAGAAAATATATAAAAAAACTTATATAAGGCTTAATAAAAGCTATCCCTTATAAAACTAAATGCTAAAGCTAATAATACATATAATTAATAATATAACCATTAAGATTAAATTATTAAAATTAAGCTTTTAAAAAAATAAAAAGCAATTTACACTTTATAATAACTATAATCGCTAACATATTTAAAGTAATACTTACTATTAAAATTAATTAAATCCTTATAACGTTAATTAAGTTTTTCAATTAATATATTTCTTATATAAGCTAAATAAAAATTATAACAATAAATTCTATTTAACTTAAGCTTAAATATACACTTATTAATAATTAATATTAAAGCTATAATATTTTAAGCTAAAATAAACGATAAAATAATTTAAGCTATTACTTTACCTTTACTTTTATCCTTATAATTAATTAAAAGGCTTTTTAAAAATAATTAAATAAAAGCAATTAATAAAGTAAAAGTTATAAGGCATATAAAAGCAAAAGTAATAATAGGTATAAAAGAAAAAGTAAAAAGATTAAAAAGTTGTTTTAAAAGCATATTTATTTAACCAATTATAAAAAGTAAAGTTATAAGGAAATTAACCCTTTTTTTAATTTTAACTAATAGCTTAAAAGTAACTAAGCTAATAATAATAAGCTTATTATTATTATTAAAATTAAAATTATTAAAGATTTTAATTATAATAAACTAAAAAAAATTATTAACTTAAGTAAATATTATAATAATAAAAATAATTAGCTAATTTTTAACTTAAATAATTAATTAATTCGAAATGATTAAACTAGCTTTAATAATAATAAAAGTAATTAACTAATTTTAAATAAATAAATCATTTTTAACTTTAATTATAACTTTCACATATTTTTTATAAACCGCTTAAGCCTTTTTTAAATTAACTACTTTTTTAACACTATTACATTTTTTACCTATATTAAATAAAAAAAATTATTAAAGAAGTAATTAAAAATAAAACTATTTATAAATAACTTAAAAAATAAGATTAAAAAAAGGTTTAAAAAAGCTTATATAAAGATAAAATTATTTATAAGTAAATAAATAAGCTTAACACTAGCTATTTTAAAAGCTTTAAAATAAAATAAAACTATTTACACATGCTTAAAAAATTATTATTAAATTAGTTATAATATTTTAAACTTTTATATAAAATTTTTTAAACTATTTAATTAGCTTATTTATTAAAACTAAAAAATATTATATTTATTTTACTTAATAAAAAGAAAATTAAAACATATTTTTATTAACTTATTTCTTTTATTTTTAACTTAATACATATAATATATAATATGTTAAAAAAGCTTAAAATAAGCTAATTAAGCTTTAGCTAAAAATAATAAAAGCTTAATCCTAAGTTATATATAACTAAGAAATATATTATAATTTTAAAATGTTAAATCATATATAAAGCATATAACTTAATAAGTAACTTTATATATATTTAAAACATATTATTAATTAAAAGTTACGCTCTTTTTTTTTAATAATTTATATTATTTAATTAATTAAAAGATTTAACACTATAATAACTATGTGATAATTTTTAATTATTTTAATTTTATTTTATAAATTTATTATATTTTTAAAAAATTAATAATTTAAATATTATTAATATATTAATAAGTTATAACTTTAATTTTAATTTAATTTATAATATTTATATTATTAAATAAAAAAAAATAAAAAACTAAAAAAAAATAAAAAATAAATAAAAAATAAAAAAATAAAAAAAATAAAAAAATAAAAAAGTTATTTAACTTTATAAATATTAGTTAAATAAATTTATAAAAATTATTATATAAAACGTTATTTAAAGTAAATTAAAATATTAGTAATTATATAATTTTACGATTTATTTTTATAAAGATATTAAATATTTAAAAAAAAATATTTAAAAAATAACCTTATATATTAAAATAATTGCTTTATTTTTAATAAATATATATTAATATAGTAATAAAGTTTATATATTAAATATTTTAAGGTTAATAGTTCGAATTATACGTAAAGTAAAAAAAAAAGTAATAATAAAAAAGTAATAATAAAAAGGTAATAATAAAAAAGTAATAATAAAAAAGGTAATAATAAAAAATAATAAATAAATTAAAAAAATTAAAAATTAAATAAAAAATTAAAAAAATTTAAAGCAATTATTTTTATTTAAAAAATCATTGTTTCCAATTAAAATTAATCATATATACGAAATAATTTCACTTCCTTTAAAATCATTCTTATAGCTTATATGTTCTCGTTACGGTATACGAGTTTAGTTAATCTTAATCAATACCTTGGCAGTAGGCAGTGCAATCGGTCTGTGAAAAGTCACGTGATATCTGATAACTCTCAGCTGTTGTCGATATTTTATGAGTTGCCTCAATTTATTTGACATCAGGTTGCCTTGTGTGTATCGGAAAAGCACTCTGCATTTTTAAATGAGATCTGACTAAGCCCTGCTCTCTTCAGAAGTGTGAACGACTAATTCCGATTCCGTCATAGCCGTCAATTCTCCATCCGACATATCTAACCGGTCCTTAAAGGGATTTCCTTCATGCAATGTCAAAGTCCACTCGGCCGATTTGCCCGTGCGCAGGCCCGACAGTTACATAGCCCATCGTGGGACCGAATATTGTGTGTCCATAATCAGAATCACGGGGCGCAATTGCCGTTGTTCTGTTCGTATCGCGGATATTCGGAGACCTTCGGAAGTACGGCGTATTTAGGTATCTGCACCCGATCGTCAAATGCAGCAATATGCTCAGTACAGCACCAGGGTAAGGTACCGGATCCAGATTTATCGGCTATCAGCTCCGCTTCTGCATGACTTGTACGAGTACGTTGAAGCGGCGCCGACGAAAGGCACCTATATCATATCTCGCCTCTTTGCTTTTACGATTCCGAAAAAGGAAAACCGAGCAGGCGGCGTCAGTCAGACCCGGTGCCTACCTAGGTAGGTGTGTGTCAAATAACTGTTCTATAAATACCCTAGGTACACAGGCAGAGATCATGATATGACGTTAATCCCGGTTATCCGACCGAGTAGTTCCCCGGCTACGATCCGAACGCAAACCACGATTTTGATGATTATGATGATGTTCATGGAATGTTGGTCTTGGTTTGGTCCGTAAAGTGGCCAAATGGAGTCGTTCAATTACGCCTCATTACGAACCCACGTGAATTCTCGTGATACCCCAGATATCAGCTTAGGTAACATGACGCCTCAATTTCGCAACATATTACTTCGACGGGTTGTCTTAAACGGCGTAAACGGAGCAGAAACAACTTTGTTGGTCTAGCTAAGCTTTTCTCCTCAAGATACCTACGTGATCCGATTGGATAAATAGAAATTCTCCCTGAATCAGTGCAGACTGATAAGGCAAAGTCAGAGTGCATTTGAGGCTTACTTCAGCTGATGCGAGCGCCCCAACTGATTGGCTGTGGAGCTTGAGCTGAGCACCTCACATTTCCACATATGCCGGTACCCGAAAACGCAAAGAATCTCGGTAGGCTTTCACGATCCTGACAAACAGTTCCAATAAACTCCAAGTGAAAACCGAAGTCCCGAGATTATAATGGTATTCCCGCGAATATTTTTCGTAACTTAGAGCTTTACACCGTGATCCAATCTTGTGGTTAACAAAGGATTCCAAATCTCACCTAATCCATATGTCGTACACCGACTTTGGATGATTCTATCAAAACCAAAGGTTAAGCGATGTATGTAATTACTCGATCACTTTTGAGGCTGGATGTGGCTCTTACAGGAAAATCCTTCGTAATTTCCACCATAAGCCTAAGCGGGTCATCACGAGATCCAACATCAGACTACCATTCGCTCACCAGAAAAAAGCAAATACTAGCTAAATTACGGTGGTTAGATGGTCTCAGCACCGATGCGTGAGAACGGAGGCTTCCCAGATTAGGATCACTCGACTCCTAAAAGGGGCTTTGCCAAGAATGTATATAAAGCTCCCGAGCACCTCATCGATGGATGGGAAAGATGCAATAGGAACCAGTTCAGCGCATCAGACAAATACCGGCATCTGCAGCTCAACCCCAGACTCCACCTGTTAGATTATATCCACCCGCACAAGCCACCATGCAGTCCTTCGCCTACCTTACCATTGCCGTCGCGGCTCTGTTCCAGGGGTAAGCCATGCATCTCTATCCCTTCCCCCACAGTCTGTATATCACCTCCAGTCTAACAATATCTTGCAGCGCCGTCGCTGTTCCCACCAGCGTCACCACCAGCACGCCTACCTCTCTTCCAGGACACTACGTCTGCACATCCATCGCAACTGTCACTACTACGACTTCGCCCCTCTGGCACTGCGACATCGTTTGTCCCACTCCGACAAGTACCTGCAAGCCCGGTGAGCCCACGCAGTCCTTCCCTAGCACGACGACCACGCCGCTCCCTGGTTGCACCGTCTCCGTCATTGTCTCGAGACCTGGGTGCGGATGTGCTAGTTGCCAGGCTCCCCAGCCTACGGCCTAAGCTGGAGGCTATCGGCGCGAGGAGGGGCGAAGTCCAGGCCCGAGGTCGAGCGCAGCTTGCCAGACGTATTAGCTGAGTGCTACTCCTATCAACGCAATCTTTCAGGGTTGGAAATTTTTAAGTGGGCAGTTGGGATTTTGGAACCTGGGATTGGGAAAAGGTAGACGGTGAAGGGCTCATGCCTATGGGAGCCCCGGATCAAATCGTTCGTTGGGTTGATGTCCGATAGAACACTTGCGATATAACTTTCTAATATAATTAGAATCGCGCTTCTGATATGCATGGTTCGTATGATTGTGACGAGCTCGAACTGTTCGTATTGGGTCTTTTTGCCTAGGTGATCGTAGCGCCGTGGGAGAGGAAGGGGAATCTAAAGTGTCCGTATTTAGGTACACAACTTCTGTACGAGGTAGATGCCTATAATTTGACCTGACTCGATCAGGAAGAACACAGCACCAGGTCCCTATCATACACACGATGCCACGTGCCGCGAAAGATTACCCATATGCTGGAAGTTTAGGTACATAAAAACTTCAATATGGTCGAAGAGTTGAGATAAGCTCACTGCTGGTTCATCAGTCGATATAGTCACTCTCACTTGCAATAAGTAACAGGATAACAGGGGGGATATCACAGCCAGTGTCCATACATCCCAGACTTAGTTTTTCATCTTATTCCGGAGACGGTATTCCGGGCAAATCATGTAACAAGGAGCACTGTACGACTTGTCCGCCACACCGCAGGGAGCACACGGAAGGGAGGCCCCCTTGTACAACAACGCCGATCGGCAGTTGCGGCCTAATGCTGTAATTTTATAGATGTTAATAACTAGAGGTTAACAACTTTATATTATATCTATGATACCCGGAGCAGGACGAGTTGCAATAAACCGGAAGCAGAAAATTCGTATAACTGTCCTCGGCGGAACTCTATCGGATAGTCTAAAATCTACCTAAGTTTATAATCTGCTTAAACCCCTTGAATCGTGTATAACTAAGATCATCTGATAATTTGTGACATGTTCAATGACGACTGGGTCAATTTTGGCTGCCGAACCGAGCCGGATGTAGTATCGCACCGAAAAGTGTACTTCTATTTGGAAAGCCGATAGATAGAGGACTTTCTTTGTGACTCGAAACCGGGTAACCGCTTTATGCACTGTGCCTATAGCTTCTGTTGAGCAACCATGTTATTCTTGACCGTTTTGTTAAGCCAAAGATGTCATTCACCCCGATTCCGGGAAAGCTCCAAGGTACTTCTCTCTACCTAGGTACTCGGCTTAATATTTGCATCACATTAGAGACGACGAGCAGCCCGTTCTTGTGGCAATGTGATCCCAATTAATAACTTTCACCCTGATACGAGACTTAAAAGTTCCTTTTAAGCTACGCTGCTATTGGAGGAACGATAAACATGCCAGGAAGTTCATATCTGCTTGATATTAGAGCAATACACTTAGGTTACTTTGGATGTTTAACCAGAGGCATTGGTATTCTCAATGATTGGCCATATCCTGCTATTGGGCTTCTTAGCCCTGCTTCCTTCTGCTAATACGCAGACGGAGTTACCATCGTTGAAATTGCCATGGGGGACATGGAATGCTACGGTTCTCTCAGAGGACTCAGAGGTAAGCACACATCCAATGAAGGATCAGTCTTTTAATAAGATTTTAGATCTACCATTTCAAAAATGTCCGCTTCGGGGCGAAACCCGAACGCTTCAGTGCCCCGTCCTTTCCGTCTGGCTCGGAACCTACACTCCAATATCTCACCGAGGGCATTAGTTGTATCCAGATTCAGACTTCGAAGCTGAAAATGCCTCCAGGAGGCAGGCGTCCTCACAGAAAAACCAAGTCTACCGAGTCTCCGAACGAGATACAACTTGAGGACTGCTTGTTCCTCGATATATATGCTCCTAGAGCAGCATTTGAACCAGGTGCAAAGCCAATGCCGGTTGTTGTCTGGTTCTATGGAGGAGCGTTCGCATTCGGGAGTAAGAATCCGACTCCTCAAACAGCTCCGTTGTACTCCGGGCGGGCACTTCTCAGGGCTACAAGCTACAAGGTTATTTTCATTGCAGGCAACTACCGGATCGGTGCTTTCGGGTGGCTTGCAGGCGATTACAGTATGTAATATTGAATGTTCCCCACCTAGGTAGCTCCCCTTTGGCCAACACTTGGGAGGGCTGAAATTTCCTCATCAAGCTGATGGAGGAGACGTTGCCTTCCAGCCATTAAGAAACCATTTAGTCCCTTAACTTGAGAAGTAATTGCTGACTTATATGTTGTAGTGCAAAGCATCGGGCAACCAAATGCTGGTTTGTACGACCAGGCTTTGCTATTGAAATGGGTTCAGAAGTATGTGGCCCGGGTTGGGGGCGACAAGGGACATGTCAGCGCCTGGGGAGAGTCCGCCGGAGCTGGCTCAATCTTACACCATCTAATCCGAGAGGATGGTAACCGCGATCCCTTATTCAAGACGTTTGCGGTTCAGAGTCCAGCGTTTGAATGGGCCTGGGATAATTCTGAAGACGGGACAATGGACACCATGTATCGAAATTTCTCACGACTTGCGGGCTGCGGTTTTGGGTACAATATCTCCTGCCTGAGAGCAGCTGATCCGATGACTCTAACGAGGGCAAACAACGAGCTCTTCGCCATTGTCAGACAAACAGGTCTCTTCCCGGTTGGCCCTGCTGTGGATGGTGAATGGATTAAGTCGATCCCTACGGTAACATTTCGGCAGGGTAAGTACATTATTCTTAACCTTAGGATTAACGCGAAATTCCGCCGGCTCCCTTGTCTAACATAAGCCACTCTGAATAGGAAAGTTTTGGAAGGGCATCAAGTCAGCTCTAATATCTCATTGCGCGAATGAGCCTCACTCTTTCACTCCTGTAAGCGTTACCGACCAATCAAGTTTCGACCATTTCTTGGCAATATTTCTACCTGGAACTGGATTAGCTCCACAGAGAGATGCTATCAAGCGGCGTTATAGATGTGGAAACGATTTCAAAGCCTGTATTGCCGTTATCATACGAGACGCGTCGTTCACATGTAACACAAGAGACCTATTCAACTCTTATCCGAAGAAGTCATATATGATGGAGTACGCATTCCCCACCGACTCCTACGCCTATCATGCGTCAGACTTGGTCCCGCTGTTTACGAACGACTTCGGAGAAACAAGAGACTTGCTGTACAACCAGGGCGTAGGATACGGATGGGCTGTGGCATATGCCGCCCTGCTTGGTAAGGAAGTCAGAAGCTCATATCAGAACTACTTCGCCTCTTTCGCTCTTGCGGGTGATCCATCGACCCTGGAACCCGTACCTCCTGTGCCATGGGAGGTTGCGAACGGACACCAAGATGAACTTTCGGGTGTCATGAAGGTGTTTGCCACTTGGAAGTTTTGGAAACCTGCTTTTGGGCACATCGAAGACAACCAGAATTCTAGGAGTACTTGCTCTTTCTGGACGTGCATCGCGAACGAGATTATGTCGGCTCAGAATGTCAGTACTGGCGAGGGTGCGTTTTTGCGGAAAGGTTCCCTCTGCTAGTTATAAGTTGCACTGGGGTTTAAGGGGACAGGTAAAGGACCTAGGTAGGTAGCCCTAGAGAAAAATCGGGTATGGTGTGATATCTGATAGACGATACATAGTTCGTTGCTAGTCATTGTCCTGACAGGCCCCACTTTTACCCCTGACATGAGCAGGTAGGTACCTAGGTAGATTGACTTGATATGAATAGAACCTAATGCGACGGATTATCCTACCCATTACTTCTCGGAATGAGCGTATTATGGTTCTAAACAAGCCCTCACTATGATATATTCACGGAATCTTCCTTGGAAGTCGTCCCTGATGCCAAGTTTCCCCTCACGGGAACCTACTGCTCATTGCGTTTCACATCCTGATGCCATCCTCGCTGTTCGTGGCCCATTTGGTGCCTCTCTCCTTGCCAATCATGCCATCTGTAACGCCTTTGATTTCATTCTGGCACCAGACGTTATTCCCCGAAGAATTAGCCAGTGCGAACCCGAATTCGCCTAGGTACTCGGGATCAACACATCCTACTGCGAGCTCGATATCCTCGTGCGACTCATCGCGCCAGTACAGAAAGCTCCCGCAGTTAGTGCAGAACCCGCGCTGGATTCCCGGTGTTGCGTAAAAATTCTTGAGCGTCGTCGTGGGCGTCAGGTATGTGAACCCACTGAGCGGCACAGTGTGTGCGACGAAGACCAGGGCACCTGTGTTGCGCCGGCATTGGGTGCATTGGCAGCTTCCGCTCTAAGATTTCTGTTAGTTTATTTGCCAGGGAAGTCGAAGTTGGGGTTGGCTTTGACAATACAGATTTCAAGAAATCGTGGTTCTCCGGGAACTCGGCCCGGTATCTGATCGAGCCGCAGAGACAACCGCCCGTGACGGACTTCGGCTTCGGAAAGTTGTCGACAGATGGTGCTCCGGACATCTTGTTTAAGACCAAGGCTTAACACGTTGGACAATGAGTTTTCTCTACTTTGAATCGAAGAGTTCAATGAATTTTTGATTTATTCGTTCTATCTCGAGATTTTAGTGCCTGGGCAATCTCTTATACCTCCAAACCCCCGCTTGTCAAACGCGCCTTACGCCATGTCTAATGACGTAGATAGGTAGAGACGCCTATACAATGTCAATTAAATCTTGGAATAAACCACTAGATGAGTCAATATTGACGTTCTCGTCCCTCCCATATGTGTGCACGTTCTTACCCATTTCGTAAATGTGTGTATGTCCACTTACCTATATACGACGTGGTGGTTGAGCATAGGCTAGCAGCTGAATGGTACTAGCCCGCGATAGATGAAACCGACTTGGTTACTACGACTATCTGGGATCGTTTCGATACCATAAAATCTTTTCTTGTAGCAGTGGGTGTTTATATCTCGATAAGATGCTTAAACTCTCTCATCATGAACTAGAAAGGTTGTAGATGATAAAGGAGTAGATATTCCCCGCTCGTCTTACAATGGACGTACCTAGGACTGCTAACCAGCTACTTTTAAGGCTGTAAATACAGGGTATATAGCGCTAGAGCCCACCATGGCCCGGGGATTAATAGCGCATGATCCCCTGTAACTTATTGCGATTAAACAGGTAACCAATCAAATCACAAGATTTTTCCTAGCGTATAACCCTCTACAATTTACAGCTACTTCGCTGACTAATTCAACCTGTATCGCCTCTCCCACCGTGAATATGGGAATACACACACCGCGAATTAAAGCGCAGATGTCATTCCGTTAGCAATGAGATATTAGGTACACCATAAGAGCAGAGGTTGATAGCATATATTCAGCTTAGTCGCTATTATATGTAGATTAACCTTCGTCGGCATTCCCTTTCTAACCTCGAGTTGGTTAGAAACTGGAGCGAACGCGCTGACAAACGAATAGATTATATAATCAATGAGCACGTAATTAAGACGAGCTTGTCGTTTCTTACATATCTTAGCGGGGATCCTAGGGGCTTTACAAGGCTTTATATAAACTTATAAGTACTTAACCTTAATAGGATTTAAAATTTATAAATAGGCTATAAGCTTTATAAAGTTTTAATAACTTTTATAAAGGTTAATAAACCTTATAAAATCTTATATTATAAGCTTATTATAATTATTTATTATAATTATTATAATTTAATATTATTTATATTATATTAAAAAAGCCCTTTAATATAAGTTATATATAAAATAAATGTATAAAGGAAATAATAAAATTGTTTCGAGCTAAGTGTAATATAATAATAATTTATTAACGCTTACCTTTTTATCTTATATTAAAAAAGTTTTTTACCTTTTATATATATATAAGTAAAGCAAGCTTTTAATAACACTACACCTATTTAATGCTAGTTTCTATTATCCCCTAATATATTAAAATAAGTTATTATAATATATTAATAAATTTATTATAATTTAATTAATTTAATGTTAAAGTTTAATTAATATATATTATTAATCCTTTTATTACTATTTACTTATTTTAAATTTAATAAATTATATTATTAATATTTTATTTATTTTAATAAAAAATAATAAATAATGTAAATTTATTTAAATAAAATATTTTTTTAATATAAATATATATTAAGTTTTAAAAATAATAAAGTTAATATAATTTAATTTTAATTAGGTAAAATTATTAAGGATAAATAAAAATTTTAAAAGTAAAAATAAAAGCTAATTTAATATAATCTTAATATAATTGCATATATTTATAATAAAAATCATATATTCTTTTATTATATATTATATAATTATATAATATTAAAATTATTTTAATTATTATATAAAAGATATTACCTAAATAATAAATTATATTTAAATATTTAATATATATAAAGCGTTTTTATATTAAAACTATAAACCTTTTATTAAAGTTAAATATTTATTAATTTAAACTTTAAATATATAAGTAAGTAATAATAAAATAGATTTTAATCCTTTTTATTTATTTTAATGTAAACTTAAAATATATATATAATTTAAGGATATAATAAATATTATTATTATTATAAAGATTATAATTACTTAATTTATTAATTTATTTAAATAATATTATTATTATTAATTTTAATAATATATAATTTTTTAGGTTTAATAAAATTAATATTAATTATAATAAAATTATTATATAAATAATAAACCTTATAAAGATTTAAAATCTTATTTTTATTATTTAATATTTTAATAAGTATTAAAATAATAAAGATAAATTATTTATAATTAAATTTATATATAAATATTTAATTTATAAGGCTTAATTTAATCTTATCACTAAAATAAATATAATAGCCTTATAAAAATACAAATTAGTAAGAATCTTTATAAAATTAATAATAATTAATTTTATAATAAAAATCTTATAATTAAAAACTATATATTAGTAGGTAACTAATATCTAGTAATTTAAATTATTTATTAAAAAATCTTTAAAACTATTTTTAAAAATTATAAGATTTAAGTTTAAGTATATTTAAATAGTATTAAATTGATTTTAAATAAGAAATAAATATATTATTAACATATTATAAGGTTAATATAAATTATTTTTAAGTTTAAGTTAATATTAAGTTAATATTAAATAAGATATATTAAGGCTTAATATTAAATTAATATTAGGATTTATTAAGCTAATATTAAATTAATTTTAGCGTTTATTAAGTTAATAATAAATTAATATTAAGGTTTTTATTAAGCTAATATTAAATTAATATTAAATTAATATTAAGGTTATTATTAAGTTAGTATTAAGTTAGTATTAAGCTAATATTAAAAATAAATAAATTTTAAAGTAAAATATTATTATTAAAAATTTGGATAATATATAATTTTCTATTTTTTAATTATTATTATTTAATAATGTTTAGGTGTATTATATTATAAATAATATAAATTAAAAGCTTAAAATAAGTTAAATAAGATATTAAAATATAAAAATAATAATAAAAAATTATATAGAAATATTAATTAAAGAAGATTTTTTATTTTTTATTTTAATATTTATCTCTCATTTATATTATAATTTTAATCTAGCTTTATTTTTAATTAAAGTAAAAATATTAATTAAATTTTATGTTAAATTAAAGTATTATAATGTGTTTTAATATTTTATATGTTTATTAAGTTATTAAATATAATCTTTAAGCTTATTATAAAGTTTAATTAATTAAGGTAAGATTAATGTTAATAAGTATAATTTATTATCACTTTTAATAAAGTTGAATTAACTTTTTTAAACTTTAAATTAATTTAAAATATTATGTTAAAATCTTTAATTAAATTAAATAGATTTATTTAAATCTTAAATCTTAACTTAAAATATTTATTATAAATATTAATTAGTTTAAAATATTTTATCATATGTTTATCTTAAGGGATTAGAAAAAGATTAACATATATACTTATATAAGTAGGTAAGTATTCGTTAGGATATAAAATAATATAAATAAAATTATTATTTACTTACTTATTTAAGAAGTTAAATTTATTAATATATTATAAATAATTTATAAATTAATAAATCTTTAATTATATATATTCTTAAATATATATTTAGTATAATATTTATTTAAAGTTATTTATTATGTTATTATATCTTATAAATAAGGCTTAGCCTTTATTTATAATATATGTAATATTTTTTAAATAAATATGATTAATTATAGTTGTTTATTAATATTAATAATCTCTTTTAATATTAATATTTAATTTAAAATTTAATTTAATTTTAAATATATCCTAAAGCTTAATATAAGGTAAAATAGAGTTAAATAAAGTTAAATATTTATTATATAATACATATATTTTTATTATAAGCTTTAAGTTATAGTAAAAGAATGTATCCTATAAGAGAAGTTAAATAATTATTTATATATTAGATTTTATTAATAATAGCTTTTTAATTTTAAAATAATTAATCTTATATACTTTCTTTTTAAACTAATTATTATATAATATTAATAATATATTTAAATAAATATTATTTAAATATTCTTAGATTTAAAATTATACTTAAATTTTAAATTTATTAATATTAGTTTTTATTTAATAAAATATTTATATTAACCAAAAGTATATATTCCTTTATAATTATTAAATAATAAAGGTTAATATAAATATTAGGTTTTATTTAATTATTAAAATATTATATTATATATTTTAAGGGATTATTAATGCTTAAGTCTTTAATATTAAGGATTAAGATATTAATTTCTACTTAAAAAGAAGGAAGTTTTATTATAAAATTTAAAATAAAAGATAATCTTATTAAAAAAGCTAAAAATAATAAATTAGCCATCCTTTAATTATAATTTTAACTATAATTTTAATCTTTTTAGCCTTAGCCATAACCATATCTTTAATTATAAAAAGGGAAGCCTATATAATTATTAAAGTAATTATATATATAAGAGTTATTAATAATTAATTAAAAAGTTATTTAATATAATTATTAATATATATTTTAAATAGTGTAAATTATATTTTTAAAATTTTTCCAATTATTAATTAATATTTTTAATCTTATTAAAATATTATTTAATTTAATTAATATTATAAATATACCTATAATATAATTTATAATGGTTTATTTTATCTTTAATTATTTAATATATTTAGCTATAAAGTATAAGTAAATCTAAGCTAAAAAAAGCTAGGATTATAATAATATTAAAATAATAATTAATTAGTAAGTATATATTAATAAGGAATAACTTTATAAATAATATATAAGGGATTAAAGTTATTACTACCTAAGTAAATATAGTTAAAAATATAATATTTATATATATAATTATTTATCATTTAATTATAAGATTTTATTAATTAAAAGAGTATATATTAGCTTAGTGATTCTTTAATATTTAAAGTAAATAAAATCTAATGGATAGGATAAAATAAGATTTAGGGTTAAATTAATATAAAAAAGAGTTGGTTAATTCTTAAATAAGCCTTATTAAAATATATAGCCTTTAATTTTAAAGTTATTTAACTAGTTATTTATATTCTTATATATTTCTAATATTTAGTAATAATATTAATTATAAATAATTATATTGAAATTAAAAATATTATTGGCGTTATTTAATTTAATAATTATCTTTCTAATAAAGCAAAGCTAATAAAATTTATTAACCTTTAAATTATAAAATCTTAAATTCTTATTCTATTAAGGTATATTTCTTATATAGTATATAATTAAGATATATAAGATAATATTTTTCTTATTAATAATAATCTTTATTTTATAGTTTAAATATTTAAGTGATTATAATATTTAAATGATATTATTAAAGTTAAAATTATAAGGGTATAATATTAAAGGAAATATATTCTTAAGATAATAATGGTTATTATAGTTAAAACTTATAAAGATTAAATATATATTTATTAAAGAATAATATAAATTTTAATATATCTTAAATTTATTAATAAAAATAAATATAGGATATAATATTATATTAATATTTAGGTAATTTTATTTCTTAAATATATATTAGCTATATATTATAAACTTAAGCTTAGTTTAAATAGGATAAGTATAATATAATAAAATAATGTTATATTTTAAAATTGTTTAATATATAAATAAAATTTTTTCCTTAATTTATAGAAAATATATATATTTTTAATAAATATTTTTTTTAGGGATAATAAAAAGGCTTAGATTATTTAAAGTTTTGTCCTAATAGTAATTATATATAATGATATTATTTTTAAATTATTAAATTATATTTATCTTAGGTATATATATTATATTAAGATTTATAATTAATTTATTTTTTGTTTATAATGATATAATAATTCCCTTTATTAATGAATAGGAAGGGATAAAATTTTTAAGATATTTTTAAATAAGTTTAAAGGCTTTTTAAATTTATAAAGTTACTTTACTTAGTTTTTAAATATAATAGTTAATTTAATGGTCTTTATTAATATTATATATTTAATTAAGATAAGTTATAATGATCTAGGGCAGAGAACTGCAGGGCACCTGCCCTGCAGTTACTCACCCTGCAGTTACTCACCCTATAGTTAGCTACCCTGTGGGTAGCTAAACTTATATTTATAGCTAGCCGTTCTCCTGATCATGAGCGCTGCGCGCTCTGATCATGAGAACACACATCACCACCAATATATTCTTATTCACTCTCTTATGATCAAAACGGTCTTCGACCGTTTTGCATGTACTATGACTCCTCGACCAGACTTAG
>KZ112728.1:0-37486 GCA_002120305.1 Hypoxylon sp. CO27-5 | reverse complement strand
AATATCCCAACCGGAGGCTAAATCTTTAACTTTTAAATTTATTTTTATTTTAATACTTTTTCAAATATTTTTTCTAATTTGTTTTTATTCTTTTAATTTTATTCTTTTTATTATTTATTTATTTATTTAATTATTCATTTATTTAATTATTCGTTTATTTAATTATTCATTTATTTAATTATTCATTTATTTAATTATTCATTTATTTAATTAATTATTTATTTATTTATTTATGTTTTATTTATTTAATAATTTTTTAAATTTTTACTTTACGTAGGATTCGAACCTAAGCTTTAATTTTTAATTTTACGATTATTACTATTACGCTATTACGATTATATAATAGAATTTATTTATAATTATAATTATATACCTTTTAATTTTAAAACCTTATCTTTAATCTTTAATAACTCCTTAACGAAAGGGGTTAGTCACATGTATCCTATATCATTCGAATGAGAATTTGAAGCTTTATTTATGTATATTTTCTTAAAATTTTTAAATAAAGGATTAGTGGAGATATTAGATTTTATATATATAAAAGCTTTTAAACTTTAATAGCTTAAAGCTCCAGTGGCTTTAGTGGCTCTAAAAGCCTAAAGCTCCAATGGCTCCAGTGGCTTCAGTGGCTTAAATAGCTCTAAGCTCCAGTGGCTTTAGTGGCTCTAATAGCTCAAAGCTCCAGTGGCTCCAGTGGCTCCAGTGGCTTAAAGCTCCAGTGGCTCCAGTGGCTCTAGTGGCTCCAGTGGCTTAAAGCTGTAGAGCTTTTGAAAAAGCTTTCGGGACTTTCAAATTAACCCTACTATTTTAAACTCGATTATCTCGGCTTATAGAATAGCTACAATCGTACATCCAGTATCAAAATGTGCGGAATGGAATGCGCTATCTAATGCTATTTTTTTCATTTTTGTCATTTTAGGATTGGTGGAGGATTAATTTTATAAAGATTAAAGGTTTTTTTATTTTCCCTTATCAATTTCTTATTAATTATTTATTAGTTTCTTATTAATTACCTTATTAATTACTTTATCATTTCGCACTAGAATTAATTTCCAAAAGTTTCAGCGTAAAAAACCTCCAGTTGGGATAAAAGTAAACTAATATATTTTATAAAAGTTTACTCTTTTAAGAAATAAAAGATAATAATTAAAGATATTATTATAAAATTTTTAAAAAATACCTACTTTTTAAGGGTATGGTTTAATAGGAAGTTATGATAGTAAAGGTATCTTAAAGTTATTAAAATTAAAATAGAAAGATAATGGTATGTTTTTTTAAAATTAATAATTAATATATAAGATTATAATACTTTATAAGTTAAAGAAATCTATATTAAAGTTATATAAAGTATTATAACCTATAAAATAATAACCTAATATATAATTAATAAAATAAGTAAAGTTAAAGGGATTGTAAATAAATTATATATTATATAAATAGTATACTTATAAAAAGTAAGTAACATATATAAGGCTATATTTATAATATAATTTAAGAGTAAAATAAAATACTTATTTATTAATTTATATTTAAATATATAAATGGTTAAATTTAAACTTAAAGCTTAACTTAATAGCTTTAATAAGGTAATAAAAAAAGTAAAAAAAAAGATAATTACATGGCTAAAAAAACCTAACTATAATAAAAAAAGCTATTATAAATAAGTTAGAAATAAATCATTAATAATCTACTTTAATTATAATAATAAGGTAAAAAGTTTTTAATTAATAGAATAATTAATTAATAATAATTACTTAAAAGATATATTAATAAAGGAATAAAAGAAAATATATATAAGAATGGGAAATTATTAAATTATATCCATATTAATAATTATTTTAAAAAGAATAAAAATTAAAGAATAATATTATAGGTTATATAAATATAAAATAATAACTTTAATATAAATATATATAAAAAAGATAGGGCTTAAAATATTCTTATTTAATAAGGGGATATTTAATATTATTATATTTAAATGTGAGTATGGAAAAAGAGAAATAGTATATTATATAATTATAAAATATTAGTAATATGCTTATATAAGGTAGGTACTTTATTAGTAGTTAAAACCTAAGGTATTAATTATATGAAAAGATTATAAAAGGGCTTTAATGGATTTAAATAAAGTAAAAATTATTATTAAGTGGTTTTTAAGGAAGAAACTATTATTAATATATAGGATGGCATTTTTATTAATAATAATAAAGGTAATATAAAAGGTTAAATGAGAAAATAATAAAATATTATTATATTATTAATAATAAATAAGATTAAATAAATTTATAGCTATAATAATTAAATTATAATGGAATAAAAATTTAAGTATAAATAATATTAATAATGATAATAATACCAATAATAATAATAATAATAATAATAATAATAATAATAACAATTATAATTTTAACCTTTAACTTTAATTTAATATTTCTTATTAAAAAGATAAAAAAAGTTAATTATAAATATAACCCCTTTTATATTTCCTAACTTATTAAAGGTAACCCACTTTACCTTTATATAAAATTAAATCTTTATTAACTTTTAATACTAATATCCCTTATCTTTAAGTAATAGTTAATATTTTAAAGCCTTATAATAAATAATTCTACTATATATAATTTATAATAAGTTAATAAATAACCATTAATATAACATTAGAATATTTATGTTAAAATAATCATTTTATAAATGTAAATATAAAAGATAATATTGTTAATTCTATACCCATTATATATATAAAACTAAATTAATTATTTTATCTATTATATAAGGATAAAAGGCTATATAATAAGTTAATTTAATATAAGTAAAGCTAAAAAGTAAATAATTTATAATTAATATGATAACATTTTAATATTTACACAAATATTAATACCAATTATTTATATAATAAGCTTACTCCTTACCTTTAATAAAAAGGATTAAGGTAAATAAAAGCTTTACCTACTTTAAAAAGAATATAAGGGTAGGGATATTACCCTATATACTAGATATAAATTAAATAAAAGTAAAATTAATAATACCCTTAAAATACTATTAAATAAGTTAAAGATTATATATATTATTATAAAAATACTTTATATAAATATAATGATTATAAATAATTAAAAAAGTTTAATTAAAAATATAATTAAAGATAATTTTATATTTTATTTTAAATTTATATATATTATAAGTAGATTAATTATAGGTTATATATAAAACATAAGGAATTATTTTACCTTCTTAAAGAATAATAATATAATTATTAACCATAATAAAAGTATACCAAGGATAATTTAAAAGTTTTAAGTTAAAAGATTATAAAGAAAAAGAATAAAAAGATATTAAAAAGAAAAAATCATTTATAATTATTTACAGGAATAAATAATTGTTATATATTTAAAATTAGGTAATAAGGATTTAACAACCCCTAAACATTATTAAAACAATACTATTAATTAATTAAATAATAACTTTAATTAAAAACTTTAATAAAGAAGGGGTTAACTTTAAAAGATAAATAAAGTTATTTAGATGAATAATTATTAAATTAATAATATATTAATAATATCCTAATATGATATAATTATAAGCCCTTAATATCTTAAAAATATATAAGGGCTTAAAGCTTTTATTAATAACAATATCCTTATTTTTCTTTATTTTTTTATATTTATTCTTATTAAGAGGGTAAGCTTTTAAATTAGAAAAGTAATAAATAATATAATTATATAATATAAGTAAGGAAATATTAAAGCAAGGTAGATTTTTTTTAATAAAATATAATTCCTACTTAAAGATTTATTAAGCAACAACATTATATACCTTTATAAGATAAATGCTTACTTTAAGGTAATTTTATATATACATAAGCACACGGAGTAAAAATAATAATAATAATAATAATAATATTTTTAGTTTAAAGTTAATAATAAAAATAAAATATCTTTATAACTTAATAAACTTAATTTAACTTTTTTTAATTTTTATATTAAATATAAGGTAATTTTATAGCTATATTAATTTATAATTATAAGAATTATTATAATTTTATTATTTATAATAATCTTTATAATTATTTAAACTATATTTTTATACAAAATAATGTTATAAAATAATTTAAATTTAAAATAAAAATATTAACTTATAATATAAGGATTTTATTTTAATTATAATGCCATGGCCTATGCTAAGGGTTAAGTACTTAAAGTAAGGCATAAGCTTAAGGCTTATATACCTTATAAGGTTTATATATAAATAAAGGTTATATATTATATTATAAATTTTTTCCTCTTTTCTTTTTTAGCTTAAAATATGTAAATTAATCCTAATAATCAAAGCCAAGCCTTTAACTTTCTTAATGATATATTACATTAATAGCCTTTAAAATAAAGCTATTTAAGTTAATTCCTTTAATATTTTCCATTAATTAAATTTTAATATATATTAATATAATTTTCTTTAATAAACATCTATTAGGCTTAAAGTAAAATAAATAAATAAAATATTTAAATAATAAGTAAACACTTTTAATTTTTTATATTAACAATATTAAAAAAGGTATATACTTTTAAAAATATTAGTATAATATAAAATATTATTAAATAAGGCTTATATTTTTAATTTATTAAAATCTTTTAACGCTATTTTAAATTTTTCTTTTATAAAGGATAAATTATATTTACTAATAAAGTATTTATTATATATTTTAGCTTATTACCTTATAAGCATATTAAAGATAAAATAATAAAAGCTATGGTAATAAGTAAAACATTTATTTTATTACTTTATTATATATTTAAAATAGCTTTAATAAATAATAGCTTATTAATATGGCTTAATAAAGTTAAACGTATTAAAAATAACTAAATATAATTTTAATTAAATTTATTAAAAAAAGTTTACCTTATTAATAATATATAAAGCTAATAAATTTCTTATAAATTATAATAATATAAAAGCATATACTTTTTTAATATAAAAATATTAATATTAAAATAATCTTATAATTATATAAATTTTAATTAATTAATAAGTAAAAGCAATTACGATTAAACAAATGATTAAAATTTTAAGTTCTAATTTAACAACTTAAGCTTTACCTTTAACTAATTTATCTCTTTAATACAATTAAATAAAACTTCGTTTTATTTAAAGTATTAACTTATACTTTTTTATTTAGTTTATATAAAAGCGTATAATAACTCCTTTTGCCTATAATACGTAAGTTAAGAATAATAGCTTTATAAAGTCTTTTCCATATTTTTCGTACTTGTTTTAATTATGATTAATATTAGTAAATATATTACTAAAATTTTTAATCTTATAAATATTTAAATCATTAAATATAAAGGCATTTTTAAATAATTAAAATAAGTTATTATTATTTCACTTAAAGTTTTAATATTTAATATAGTTTTATATTAAATACTTTAGCCATACTTTTATTATTTATCTTTTAATATAAAACCTATAACGAAATTAATACTTTATTTCCTTTATTTATTATAGCCTAGCAAAATAAAATATTATTATATTTAAATCCTTAAATAAAAGAAATAATTTAATATATACCTTATTAATATTTTATAAAAAGTAGGTAATATAACTATAATATTTATATTATTATGCCTTAATTTAAATATTTAAAATTAACGGTAATTAAGTAAACAATTTTTAAGTAATAAATATATTATAAAAACATTAATACCAATATAAAGTTTAATAATAATAAACTTTTTAAAAGGCTTTAATAATAATAAATCATTATAAATATTATTAAAATTAAGCTTATTACTTATAAAATAAAAAAGACTTTTTTAATGCTTTTTATTAGTTTTATTATAATATAACTTTATATTAAACTACTTTTTTTAATAATGTAAATATTACTTTATTTTATTTACTTTTAATATAATATTAAATTTCCTTTTTAAAGCTATATTAGCTTTTAATAAAAAATATTCGTAATTATTTCTTATAAAAGGGATAAATAATTTATTAAATATAATTGTGTTAATATTTATTTAAAGTTAATTAATATAATAACCTTAGGGTTAGTTAATATAGGATTAAGCACCTTATAATTAGTTACTTTAAAATTACCTAATAAAATTCCTTATTATTAAAAAATACTTATAAAGATATTTATAAAAATGCTTAAGAAAATGCGTAAAAAATGCCTAAGAAAATAACCACATAAATAACCATAAGTTAATATAATAAAACGTTAATTAGTAAACCGAAAAGAAATTTAATTTAAATAAAGTTATTTATAATATTTAAGAAAAATATTAATATTAATATAATAATAAATAAATAAAACGTTATTTAAGGTAATAGTTAATGTTATATTTTTAATTATTTAAAAGGGAATAAATTTAAAACTAGCCTTAAATTCTAAGTAATATTTTAAAAAGGAAGTAAAATTCCATTATTTCTTCCTTTATCATTTATAAGTTATTTTTAAATTAATTTTTTTAAATTAAAAATTTAAAATAAATTTTCGCCATTATAATACTTAACTTAATATTAATATTAAATAATAGTTAACTTTTAATAGGCTATTATAAGTTATATTATATTTATTATAATATAATTATTTTAGTAATATATTTTCAAAAAGATTATATATGTAAAATTATAACATAATTAAAAAAACATAGGAAATTTTTTAAATATAATAGGATAAAATATATTATTAACATTTAAAACAGCTTATATAATAGTATAAAAAGCTAATATTATATTTTCTTAAAAATATTAATTAAACTTTAGCTTTAAAAATATGTTAAATAAAATATACTTATTATATAATTTTAATATAACATAAAATGTAATTAATTATCTCGTTATTACTATCATTATAAAAAATACCACTTTAAAACATAAATTAATTAATATTTTACTACTTATAATATTTTAATAGGTTTAATAATACATTTTAACATTTATAATACCCATAAAAATCATTTATAATAAATAATATAAGGTTAAATATAATAAAATTAATATATATAGAAAAGAATATATTAACATTAATTATTATTAAATAAATTTAAAAAAAGTTTTTATAAAACATTAAAAAATAAACCATAACACGAATATACCTAATTAACAACTAGTGTAAACGCAAAGAAAAAAATTTAACTAATTATTAAATAAAATAAGCTTATTAATAATTACTTATTAGTTTTTTATTAATTACCTTATTAATTACTTTATTATTTTATATTAGAATTAATTTCTAATAGTTTTAACGTAAAAAACCTTTAATTAAAACAAAATCTTATTTTAATAATAATTTTACATTATAATTATAATTATATACTTATTTTTATAAAGGCTTAAACTTTATTTTCACTATTTTACATAATAAATTATATAATTAAAGTTAAATCTTTTATATATTATTTATTTTAAATTAACATTAAAGTTACCTTTTTCATTAATATTAAAAATGAAAATAAAGTTATATAAAGTTTTTATAGGCAAAGGAGTTATTGTATGCTTTAATATAAACTAATAAAGAAATATAAATTAATGCTTTAAATAAGATAAAGTCTTATCTAACTGCATCAAAAAATAGATTAATATTAATACCTTAGAGGTAAAGCTTAAGTTATTAGATTAGAACTTAGAATCTTAATCATTCGTTCTATCGTAATTGCTCTTAGAAATAAAATTATACTTATTTAAAAATTAGTATATCTTAATTTATTAAATAATATTAGCTTATTTTAAGCTATATAATAGGTTTATTAACTTAATAATTTTACTTATTATATACTTATATTATTTAACTTTAATAAAAAACTTATTAAAATAATTTTAAAAAAGAAGAAATTAATATATAAAGATTTACTCTTTTAAATTATTATTTAAATATATAATAATAAAGTTAACTTATATTATATACTAAGCTTAAGCTATAACAAATACTATAAGAATCCGTTAAAAAATAACTTTAATAATTATTACCTTTATTTTATTATAATTAATACCTTTTCTTTAAGCAAAACCTTTTATAACAATATAAGCCTTATATTTTTTAAATTTTCTAATTAAAAGAATTTTTTTCTTTAAAACTTACTTAAAATTAATAATATTTTTACATTTAATAACACTATAGTTAATAAATTTAAAAATATTCCTTTAAAAAGTTTTATATATTTTAATAAAAATGGCTTTTAACCACTTAGTTTATTTACTACTTTTAATTACTTTAACTAAAATTATATTTATATTATTTCAAATAAATAATACCTAATAATATTTAATAAATAGGAAAAATTTATATAAATAATTTTTATTATTTTAATTAAAAATTAAAATATTTTTAATTATATATTCAAAATTTCATTAAGTTATTAATACTTAATTATTCTCATTAAGAAAATTAAATAACTTATATCCTAAATTATTCCTTATAATATCTTTTATATTCCTTAACTTTTTTTAAAAGTAAATTATTAATACTTTGAAAATTTTATTATAATTAATAAGCGTTATATAATAATATATATTTAATACTTTCTTCTTTTAAGTTAGCCTTATTTTTACTTAATAATTTTTATTTTTTTATTAATAATATCTTTATTAATTATATTATAATTTTTATTATAAATATAATTTTTAATAATAATTTTATAAAAAATATTTTTAAATATATTTAAATAAGAAATATATAATATTATAAAAATTAAGGATATTTCTTAAATTATTAAAATTTTTATAAAATATAATATATAACGTTTTAAGTATATATCTATTATTAATAATTTAAATAATATAATTATACTTTTTAATATAACTTAATAAAATAACTTTCATACCTTATATATTTATTTTTTTAAACTTAATTTTTTAATTTTTATTAATATATATTATATATTTAAAAGCAATAATCCTTAAATTAATAATATTAAACTTATAATTTTTATTAAAATTTAATTTATTAAAATAATATTTAATAATTATATAACTATTATGTGTAAAAGTATTAAAATAATTTAGTATATAAGCTATACCTATTATAATTTATAGTTAAAAATATAAAAGGATTTTTATTTAAATAGTTATAACTTATATTATATTTTATATCATTTAAATATATTTCTTAAATATGCCATTTTAATACTAATTTTAAGGTATAAATATAATAAGATTAATTTCATTTCTTATATAAAATATTTTAAATTAAATTATTTTAAATTTATAGTCTTTATTTAAATAAATTATAATAATTTAATAATTTTTATTATTATTATCATTAAAAGATAAAATAATAAAGTAAAATAAAATCTTTTTAATAATAGTTTTAACAATATTTTATATATTATTCTTTTATTTATATATATTAAATACTTAATATTAATTTTTATTATTAATAATAAGGAAAAAGTATTTATAATTTTTAGCTAATTTTAAATTAACTATATTTATATTATATTAAAATATTTACTTAATATAATTTACTTTCTTTTATAAATTAATAAATTTAATCTTTTATACTTTTATTTAATTATAAGTAAAATATAATAATATTTTAACTTATAATAAAAATAAGTTAATTTTAATAATTTTTTATATTATTTAAATTAATTATTATATATTAAAATAATAAAGTTTTTGATATTAAAATATTAACTTTTATATAATTTTATTTATAATTAAAAATATATTTAATATTATTAATTTTTATTAAAAATAACTTTAATAATAATTTTATTAACCTTTTATAAATTTTAAAAATTTAAATATATTAAATTTCTTTATATTATATTATTATAATAAAAATCTATATTTTTTAATATTTAATAAAGTAATGTAATATATCATTAAAAAGGTTAAAGGCTTAGCTTTAATTACTAAGGTTAATTCGTATATTTTAAGCTAAAGAAGAAAAGAGGAAAAAATCTATAATATAGCATATAACCTTTATTTATATATAAACCTTATAAGATATATAGGCCTTAGGCCCATGCCCCACTTTAAGCACCTAACCCTTAGCATAAGCTATGGCATTATAAGTAATAATATTACCTTTAATATTTTTAATATTATATCTTATAATATATTTATTATAATAATAAAATAATTTATTTAAAAATATTTTAATTAAAAAGGTTTTAATATAGAAAATATAATTTAAAATAATAAAGAAATAAGTTTATAATATATTTATAAATTTATAATAAATATAACCTATTTTTTTATTAAAATTTTTCTAATATTAATATTAATTATAAACTTAAACTTTTATATATTAATAAAAATCCTAATATTATAATTTAAATTATTATTTATAATATAAATATTTAAATTAATATTAAATAATAAATTATTTTTTATATTAATTTTAACTAAAAAAGTATAAAGATAAAATGCTAATAAATAAGTTAAAAATTTATACTAAGTAATTCTATTATAATTAATAAAATAAACTCCTTATTAATTTCCTTTATATTATTAATATTAGTTAATATTTCGTTTCTTTAACTTATTTTAGTTTAATAAAAATCTATTAATTATTTTATATTATTTAACTATATATAAGCTAACAAAGAAATAATATTAAGCTTATATATAAATTTATTAAATAACTTAAGTTTATTAATATTAATTTAAAATTATAAGTAACCTTTATAAGCTTAATTATTTTATTTATAACCATTATAATTATTATTTTAATATAATTTAAAACAATCTTTTAATAAATATTTATATTATTTATAATTAAAATATAAAGAATTAAGGTTAATATTTTAATTAAGCTTTTTATTAATAATTCTATTATTATTAATATTATTATTATTATTATTTAAATTATTTTAACTATTATAGTTATAACCTTTATTATAATCGTAGCCTTTATCTCTTAAATTATAAGAAATTCTAAAATTAATTATTACTTTTATTTTATTTTTAAACTTATTATTAAAGTCTTTAATAATATTATTAATTATTATATTTATATTTTTATTAAGTTTTAAAATAAATTTTATTTAATTAAATATATTATATTTATAAGTAATAAAAAATATAATAATTAATTATTCTTATTTAATTAGGAAATTAATATTATAATATTAATAAACTTATAACTTTTATTTAAATAAAAAGATTAAAAGATTTTTTCTATTATATTTTATTTTAATAAAATCTTTTTAAAGCTTATATTATTAAATTTTTTCCATAAATATTTATAATTTTATAAATATCCTAAATATTTTAACTCTATTATAAATAGTTATAATAAAATTAAAAGATTCCTTTTTACTAATCTTTATAATAATAGCAATAAGTTTAAACTTATTAAAATATATAAAATATATCTTTTCCTTATATCTAATAATTTCTAATAATAATATTAGAATATTATAATATATTAATTAGTTTTAAATATTATATAAGTAATTTTCCTTATTTAATATAAAATTAAAATATTCCTATTCTAAAAATCAGTTAAAATTATTCTTAAATATATTCTTCTTTAACTTTAAAATAAATATAAAGATTTTATTATTATCGTTATTATTATCTTTTAATAAGTTGAATAAAGAAAAACATTATTTAAATTTATTAATAAGGAATAATAATTTGGAATTAGCTTAAATAATCTTATAGGAAATGTTTAATTAATAGAAAATAGTTATACTTATTAATAACTAATATAGTATAATTTTTAATAAAATAAAAGGTTTTACAAATATAACTTCCTTTCTTTTATTTATAGCCTTAATACTTATAACAAATAATTTATTAAAATTTTTAATAAGATTTATTTTTTTTATATTTAAAGATTTTTCTTTTTCTTTTTCTATATAAGAAGCTTTAAGCTTAAAAAGGTTTTACATTTCCTATAATATTTATTAAAAGTTATTTATTATTACTATTATTTTATTATAATAGTTAATATTCTTTTAATTTAAAATTTCTTATATCTTTTTATATTTATATTAAAAATTATAATTAATTACATTTAACTTATTTATTAACTTTTATATTTTATTAATTATTAAGATTATTTAATTTATAATTAATATCATTTTTAATAGCATATTTAAATCTAATAATTTACCATGTTTTATAATAGGTTATATGGGATACCTTTTATAATATTTATAATTAATATAACAATCTTATAAACAATAAGACTCGAAGCCATAATTATAAGGTTAAAATATATAATATTAAAAATTAATGAAATAGAGCTATTATAAGAATAATTATAAAAGAACGAATAATTAAAATTTTAAATTCTAATTTAATAATTTAAGCTTTATTTTTAAGGTATTAATACTAATTTATTTCTTTAATGTAGTTAAATAAAACTTCATCTTATTTAAGGCATTAATTTGTACTTTTTTATCAGTTTATATTAAAGCGTATAATAACTCCTTTGCTTATATATCTTATATAAATGATCTTTTATAAATTAAACTTTATATATATATATTATTATTAATTTAGAAATATACTTTCTTTATTTTAATTATAAGTTTTATATTTAATAATTTAAATAGGGTATAATTATTAATATAAATATACTTAAAATAATTTACTTAAATATTAAAGATTTTACTACATTTTTAATAAGTCTTTTTCTTTTTATTATTTATTTAAATTACTTTAACAGTTAAATTTAACTTATTACATTTTAACTTTATAAAATATTAGGAATTATATTTTAATTATTCTAAGTTAATCTTATAATTATTTACTAAGAAATAACCATTTTATTTTAACTTTACTTCTTCATTTATTTTATCTTTATTATTTTATTTAAAAAATACTTTATCTTTTAAGTAACTATTACCTTTACCTTTTCCTTTAACCTATTAATATTAATAATATTAAATAAACTATTAGCTACCTTAGCCATTATACTTACCTTTGTTATAATTAAAACTCTTACCTTTATATTTACCATTACTATATTTAAATCCATTATTATTATTATTATAATTATTATTTCTAAATATAAGGCAATAGGAATTAATTTATTTAAAAATATTCTCATATATTTAATAATTATAATCTTTATTATAATTATTATTATCTTTACTTCCTTTTTAATAATAACAAAATTAGTAATTATTACTATTTTTATTATTAACCTATTTATTATTATTATTATCTTAACCATATTAAAGATTTATAATTAACTTTTAGCTTTATAATATTATAATTACCTTATTAAAATTAATAATAATTTTAATTATAAGTAATTTTAATAAATCTTTATTACCTTAAGAAAGGAAAACTTTATATTAAGTTTTATCATAACTTTTAATATGATTAACAAAATTATTAATAAATATAAATATTATAAAAAGGATAATAAAAGATTATAAATCAAAATTAAGACAATTATAAATATAATTTATATATTAAATTAACTTATTTATTTAAAAAAAGTAATAATTATAGATTAAATTTATTACCTAAACCTAAAACTTAATATTTTATAATATTATTTCCTTATCCCATTTAACTTTAGAAAAATTAAAAATTATTATATTTTTAGGAACCTTAAACTTAATCAATAATTAGATTAAATAATAATTTAGGCCACGTTTTATTAACACCTTTTTTTTTAATTTAAATTATTCACTATTTTATAATATTTTTATAATACAATTTATTAAGATAAATCTTAATAATTTCTTTATATATATTATTAATTATTATATTATAGATTATATTAATAAAATATAATTATTATATTAAATTATTATTATTTTATTTATTTATTTATATTTATCCATTCCATTAATAATAATAATATTTAATATAAATAAATTAATATACTTTAGTTCTTAATTATTAGGGTTATTTTTCTAATTAATAATAGTATAATAATATATTAATTAAAATATTTGTTATTAATAATATTAGCTACTACTATACTTATTATAATTTAATAAAAAGTATTAAAAATAGCTATTAAATTATAACTAAATAACTTTATTTAAATGACAATATAGGTATTATTATTAACATAATCCTATTTATATTAATTAATATAATATAATTTATCTTTAAGGATATTAATATATACCTAAAGGTTAATTAAATAATATAGATCTATTATATTAGCTTTTAAAATTAATAAAATTATAATTAATAAATATAATATTCCAATTATTAATAATATATTAAAAAAAGATGGTAATAATATAAAAAGATTATAAATATATTTATTATTTTATTATTATAGGATAATAATAACCTTAAAAGTAAATATTTTTAAAGTTAATATTAAAACTTTTAATAATTTGATATAAACTTTTTTATAATATGTTAATTTAGTTTAAATCTATTTTAATAATATCTTTAATAATTGAATATATAAGGTTTATATTTATTTTAATATTATAACAATAATTATTATCTATATCTATTTTAATATTATAATAATAAATATTATTTATATCTATTTTAATAATAAAATAATAGGTTTCATTTATATGGATTTTAATTAGAATATTAAATATAGAATATTTATTAATAAGGTAAATAAAGATAATTAAAATATTATAAATTTAAATAATAATTTAAATATAGATTTAAAGTATTTAAGGGATAATTTAATAATTAAATTCTATTTAAATAAAGAATTTTCAATTAAGCTATTATATATTAATAATATTTTTTAAAAAATTAATTATATAAATCTTAAAAATATAACTTTTATTGTTATTATAAGAAGTATTATTAAAATTTATAATATTATTATTAATTATATTTTAATAATTAATATTATAATATTAGATTTTAATAATATTATAAAAAAATTAAATAACAATTATTAAAGATAATAACAATTATATAAAGAAATAAGTAAAACTTAATAATAAAAAATTTAAATAATCTTTTAATAATTAATATATTTATTAACCAGAAAATGTAAATAAATAATAATTAGATTTATAAACAAATATTTTATATTATATAAGAAAATAATAATTTAATAAAAATTCTAAAATATTAAAAAATTACCTTCCACTTTTTAGGCTTAAAAATATAAGATATTATAAAAATCTAAATAAAAAAATAAATAAGGTTTTAAAAAATAAATATTACTACATTTAATTTAAAAAATAGATTAATTAATTATTAAATATTATAATATACTTTAAAAGCTTAAGTGTTGCGAATGTTGTTGTTATTACGTAAAAGAATTACAATGTGTGTGTGTAACTCCACCTATTTATACGTGGGGCTAATCCCCACTGCCGGCAGAATCTGACCGCCCCACACACCGCCTACTATCACGTGGTGCTAACAGCCCACATACTCTTATAAATATAAGTAAACTATAAATCTTAAATATTATAATATTAAGAAAATTATAAAATATTTTACTTATAAATAATTTAATATATTAAATATATTAGGTCATTTTAACTAACTATTAATAAATAAGTAAGTTAAATAGGTAAATTAATAAAAAAGGTAAAAAAGTAATATTAAAATATTACTTCTTAAAATAGGGATTATATTAATTACCTTATAATAAATAAAGGTATTATTAAATATTAAAGATTATTTAATTAAATATAAAATAAGTTATAATATTAAAAATAAAATTAAGCTATATAAAATTAAATTACAATTAATATAAGTTATGTTTATAACTGCTTTATAACTGCTAAAAAAACCTAGTGCTTATCGCCTATTATTAATTATAAACAAAATATAATAATATTTTAACTTATAATAAAAATAAATTAATTTTAATAATCCTTTATATTATTTATATTAATTTTTATAAAATTTTAAAATTTAAATATATTAAATTCCTTTATATTATATTATTATAATGAAAACTTATATTTTCTAATATTTAATAAAATAGTTTACCTAAGAATATTTTAACTTTAAAATTTTAACATATAAAATATAATTTAAAATTATAGGCAAAGGAGTTATTATACGCTTTAATGTAAACTAATAAAAAAGTACAAGTTAATGCCTTAAACAAGACGAAGTCTTGTTTAACTGCATTAAAGAAATAAATTAGTATTAATACCTTAGAGGTAAAGCTTAGGTTATTAAATTAGAACTTAGAATCTTAATCATTCGTTTTATCGTAATTACTCTTAAAAATAATAAAAAAATAAGTTTATAATATATTTATGAATTTATAATAAATATAACCTATTTTTTCTATTAAAACTTTTTCAATATTAATACTAATTATAAACTTAAATCTTTATATATTAATAAAAATTTTAACATTATAATTTAAATTATTATTTATAATATAAATATTTAAACTAATATTAAATAATAAATTATTTTAGTATTAATTTAAACCTAAAAATATAAAAATAAAATATTAATAAATAAACTAAATAACTTATAATAAATATTTTATTATAACTAATAAAATAAACCTTTTATTAACCTTTTTTATATTATTAATATTAGCTAATATTCCTTTTTTTTAACTCATTTTAACTTAATAAAAATTAATTAATTACCTTATATTACTTAACTATATATAAGCTAAAAAATAATAATATTAAACTTATATATAAATCCTTTAAATGATTTAAATTTATTAATATTAATTTAAAATTATAAACAATTTTTATAAACTTAATTACTTCATTTATAACCATTATAATTATTATTTTAACATAATTGAAGATAATTCTTTCATAAATTTCTATTACTTATAATTAAAATATAAAAAACTAAAATTAATATTTCAATTAAACTTTTCATTAATAATTTTATTATTATTATTATTATTATTACTATTATTACTATTAAAATTATCCCAACTATTATAACTATAACCTTTACTTTTTAAATTATAAAAGATTTTAAAATTAATTATTAACTTTATTTTATTTTTAAACTTATTATTAAAATCTCTAATAATATTATTAATCATTATACTTATATTTTAAATAAGTTTTAAAATAAACTTTAATTAATTAAAAATATAATAATTAATTATTTTTATTTAATTAAAAAATTAATATTATAATATTAACAAACCTATAACTTTTATTTAAATAAAAAATTAAAAAAAATTATTATGTTTTATTTTAATAAAATCTTTTTAAAGTTTATATTATTAAATTTTCCTTATAAATATTTATAATTTTATAAATATTTAATATTTATAATAAGATTAAATAATTTCCTTTTATTAATTTTTATAATAATAATAATAAGCTTAAACTTATTAAAGCATATAAAATATATTTCTTTTTTATATTTAATAATTTTAATAATAATATTAAAATATTATAATATATTAAATAATTTTAAATATGCTTTTTTAACTTTAATATAAATATAAAAATTTTATTATTATTATTATTAATACCTTTTAATAAATTAAATAAAAATAATATTAAACGGGTTATATAATATTAAAAAGTCCGCCACGTTATATGCTTATTACTTTTTAAAATAGCTTATTATTAAAATGCTATTTTACTTTATACTTAAATAACTTCGCAAATATTAATTATAACATTATACAAATTAAATAAAAAGATAAATAACTTAAATACATATACTTTAACCTTAGTTATACCTTATTATAATATTTATAGCTTAAAATATTTTAGGTTAAAGTTAAAAAGTTTTTAAAAGGGCTTACGTAACACCTTTATTAACTATCTTTTAACGATAAGGCTTTTATAAGGCTTTTACAAAGCTTTTAAGGCTTTCGAAACTTTTATATAAAACCTTTTATAATGGTTTTAAATGTTAAAAAAAGGCCACGTAATTACTTTTAAATACCTTTTATATTTAACCTAAAATAACTTTAGTTATAAATAAGCTATAATAATATAATTAAAACCATTTTATATATAATTAAGTTATTTTTTAATAATTTTAATTATAAAATTAACAAATTAATATTAGTAAAATTATTTAAATATAAACACAATCGCTTACTTTTTAATTTTACTTATAACTCGACGTAAAAATAAATATTATATAACCCGTTTAATATTACTTTTAAATAAAGAAAAGTATTATTTAAATTTATTAATAAAAAATAATTATATTTATTAATAACTAATATAATATAATTTTTAATGCTAAAATAATAGGTTTTATAAATATAATTTCTTTTTTTTTATTTATAGCTTTAATATTTATAAGAAATAATTTTTTAAAATTTTTAATAAAATTTATTTCTTTAATTTTTTCATCTTTTTAAATATTTTTTATATTTATATTTTTTATATATAAAAAGTTTTAAGCTTAAAAAGCTTTTATATTTTCTATAATATTTATTAAAAATTATTTATTATTATTATTAAAGTTTTGTTATTTTAATAATATTAAGTTTTAATAATATTTTATATTGTTAAAATTAATAAATAATAAGCTATTATTATTAATCGCTTAGCTTTTTTAAAAAGTTATATATATTTATAAATAATTTTAAACATATATTAAATACGTATTTAACTTTAATATTTTTTAAAAAAGCTAATTAAAGTAATTTTAATAATATAAATTTCATTTTAATATACTTTTTTTAAGCGTTTAAATCGGTTTAAAAAAGTAGGTAATAGTTAAAAAGCCTTATATTACGTGGTGTAATGCCGTGGCTTATGCTAAGGGTTAAATATTTAAGGTAAAACACGGGCTTAAGGCTTATATATTTTATAAGGTTTATATATAAATAAAGGTTATATATTATATTATAAATCTTTTCCTCTTTTTTTCTTTAGCTTAAAATATGTGAATTAATCTTAATAATTAAAGCTAAGCCTTTAACTTTTTTAACGGTATATTACACGTGGTATTTTTAACAGTATTACTTTATTACACTTATATACGTACGTACGTATAAATTAAATAGCTAATTAAATAGTTAATTAAATAGCTAATTAAATAGCTAATTAAATAGCTAATTAAATTAAACTAATTAAATTAAACTTATTATAATAGTTGTTATAATAGCTATGTTTTAAAGTTAATTTATAAGCTTTTAAAAGTAATTATAATAAAACGAATAATTAAAATTTTAAATTTTAATTTAATAACTTAAGCTTTACTTTTAAGGTATTAATACTAATTTATTTCTTTAATATAATTAAATAAAACTTTATTTTATTTAAAACATTAACTTATATTTTTTATTTAATTTATATAAAAGTATATAATAACTTTTTTACTTATACCCCCTTTTAATTTAATAGGTAATAAATAAACTAGTAATAAAAAATTAAAATAGTTTTAAACTTAAAAAATTATATTTTCGATTAAAATTACTTTTATTTAAAGGCTTAGTAAATATATTAGTAAGATTTTTAATGCTTAATATATATTATAGTTTAATATAATTAGCCTTAATTTCCTATCGCGAGTAAAAATATTAAATTTAAATATATTTATTCTTTTTATTTATTATTATGTTTTTTATTCACTTTATAGCTTTAATATTATCTTTAAATATTATAATAAACTTATTAAATATATTATTTAACTTAGTTAAAAAGTTATAAATTTATATAATATTACTAGTATATTTACTTAAGCTAATAAACTTTATTTTAAACAAATTTTTAAAAACAATTATTTAATGTTAAAATAATTAAAAATTGATTTACCTAATATAAAAAAAATAATATTAATAGTTAAGCATTTAATTTTAATATTTTTTACCAAGTTAATATTTATAATATTAAATAAGCTAAGCTTATTAAATTTTAAATAAAAATAAAAGTTATTTAATTTTTAATATTAAATCCTTTTATTTATTACCTTTTTTAAATATTTACCAATCTTTTTAATTTTAATAAAATATTTAAGAAAAAGGTTAAATATAAATTTAGCTTAAGTATAAATGTCGCCTTTAAAAGTTCGGTTCATAAGGTTATTTAATAGATAGCTGTTAATTAGTTGGCGTTATATAATTATCCTTAAAGTGATCATGTAAATAATATTTATAAATCTTGTTTTATTATAGCTTAAATAAATTGTAAATAATATTTTAAATAGTATAATTTATTTGTTATTGTTTTAGTTATTTTTTAAATTAATTTAATCTTTATAATCTTTTTTCTATAATATTTTAGGAAGGGGGGAAGATATTTTAATAATTTTTTTATGTATATATTGTTTATATAATAACCTACCTTCTTTATATTTATTGCTTTCTTTTAGGTTAATTATTTTTTTAATATGTATTAGGATTTTTTTTATTTAAGCTTAAATCCTTTTCTAAGGTATATTATGTTAATAGCTTTTCTAAGTTTAAATTGTTAATTCCTTATTAGTTAGTATGTTATATTAAGTGGTATTTTTTTTATATAAGGCTATGTTAGCTTAATAGTGTTAAGATTTAATGAGTTAAGGTATTATATTATTTTCTTAATATGATTTAAATTGTATATTTTGCTTTGAATTTAGTGTATGTGGTTAGGAGCGTTATTTTCTTATATAATTATATGGGGTTTTTTAATTATATATTACTTGGTAAAAGGGATTATTTTTTTTAAAATAATCTTTTTTTTGTAACGATATTAGTTTATTTTATTACTTTTAGTATGAGTTAGCTGGTTTGTTTTAGTTGTAAATTTTTATTTTGGCTTAGGATTAGGCTTATTTTTAAAACCTAAGCGTTCTTTTTTAGTTTAGAGCTTTTATTACTTTTTAAAGTAAGGTTCGAACGTATTGTTTAGCTTAGCTATTTTAGCGATTAATTTTTTTTTCCTAGGCTATTTTTGGCTTTTAATAGTGGTAAGGACTTTTAGTATTATAGGTAAAGTAATTTTAAAATATAAATTTTATGTATTTCTTTTATTTTTTATATATATAAGTCTTTGTAATAGCTTTATATAATAGTTTTTATATATAATAGCTTCTTTAATATTAATATAATATTATAGCTATTTTATTTAATTATATAACGTTTTTTTAATTTTTAATTGTTTAATTCTTATAGGTTATATATTAATTGTATTTTTGTTAATGCATTTTCTTAGTTAAGTTAGGCTTTTTTATAAGCTTTATTTTTTAATAGTTAGTTTTTTTTAATATTTTTTATATTATAGTTAGTAATACCTTAAGACCCTTTTTGACAAGCTTTTTAGTTATTATATTATAGGTTTTTTTCTTGCCATTTTTATTCTTACTAATCTTTAAAATTACTTTATTAGTTAGGTTTTTTTCTTATATTTTAAGGCAACCTATTTGTTATATATTTTTAAAATATTTGTCTTTAATAGTAAGGGATATCGTATTAAGTTAAAAGCCTTATTTAATTACTTACGAATAAATTCGATTATAAGTATAGGTGTTAAGCCTTATAATTTCCTTGATTTCTTTATTGCTTTTGTTAATGGTTAAAGATTTAAATGTTATAATAAAAGCTTTAGTAATCATATTAATTTTAGCTATAATAAGGAGTTTAATAGCTTAAATAAAGGTTAATTAAGATAATATTATTAAGATATTTTAACCTTATATTATATATATGTATATATATATAAGTAGTTAGTTATATGTATAACTTATTAAATAATTAGCTATATAGTTAATAAAATAGCTAGTTATATAGCTTATAAGATAATTAGCTAATAAGCCATTTAAGTGAATAAGTAGTTATGGTAATCTTTAATTAGCTATTAAAGTATTTAAGGATTTATCTTATATGGCCACATAATTAACCCGTGGAGCTTAAAAGGGTTATGTGATATTAGTTGTTAAATAGCTGTTTGTTAAGTGATAGTTATTTCCTTATAAACAAAATTTTTAAAGGCGACATTTATAAATGTTAAAAGGTTTAAGTTAAATTAAAAAATATAAGCTAGGAAATTATAACAATTAATAAGCGATATATATTTATAAACTTTTTGTTTAATTATTAAATTAATATGTTATATAATATTAAGAAAAAAGCTAAGATTAAAAGATATAAAAATAAGTTTATTTATAATAAGTTTTAATTTTTTAATACTTTTTAATATAATTTACTTAATTAATTTTTATATTATTTATTAATATTAATTTAATAATTTATATATTTAAAAATTAATTAACATTTTTTAAATCTTTAAGTTTAATTTTTTTATTTAAGTTTTATTTAACCTTTTTAAACTTTTTTTTATTTAAGTTAAATGTAATATACCGTTAAAAAGGTTAAAGGCTTAGCTTTAATTACTAAGATTAATTCGCATATTTTAAACTAAAGAAAAAAAGAGGAAAAGATTTATAATATGGTATATAACTTTTATTTATATATAAACCTTATAAGGTATATAGGCTTTAAGCCCGTGCTTTACCTTAAGCATTTAACCTTTAGCATAAGCCACGGCATTATATTAAATAAAATAAAATCATTTACATATAAAGCAATAATAATATTTAACTTTTTATTAATATAAATAACATTATTTAATATTAAAAAAATAAAGTTATATTTATTTATAAACTAATATACCTTAATTTATTAAACATTATAAGCTTATTTTAAGTTATATAATAGGTTTATTAATTTAATAATTTTATTTATTATATACTTATATTATTTAACTTTAATAGGAAATTTATTAAAATAATTTTTAAAAAAGGGAAATTAATATATAAAAATTTATTTCTTTAAATTATTATTTAAATATATAATAATAAAGTTAACTTATATTATATATTAAGCTTAAGTTATAATAAATATTATAAAAATTTATTAAAAAGTAGCTTTAATAATTATTACCTTTATTTTATTATAGTTAATATTTTTTTTAAAATAAAGTTTATAAGGTGTTAGTATCACGTGATAAAAAGCGGTGTGTAAAGCGGTTAAATTTTACCGGTAATAAAGATTAGCCTTACGTATAAATAAGTGAAGTTACACACACACATTATAATTCTTTTACGTAATAATAATAACATTTGTAACACTTAAGCTTTTAAAGTTTCTTATAATAATATAAGCTTTATACTTTTTAAATTTTTTAATTAAGAAGAATTTTTCTTTAAAATTTATTTAAAATTAATAATATTTTTATATTTAATAATATTATAATTAATAAATTTAAAAATATTCCTTTAAAAAATCTTATATATTTTAATAAAAATAGCTTTTAATTATTTAACCCATTTATTACTTTTAATTACTTTAACTAAAATTAGATTTATATTATTTTAAATAAATAATACCTAATAATATTTAATAATGGTAAGTATAGAAAATTTATATAAATAATTTTTATTATCCTAATTAAAAATCAAAATATTTTTAACTATATATATAAAATCTTATTAAATTATTAACACTTAATTATCTTTATTAAAGAAATTAAATAACTTATATTTCAAATTATCTTTTATAATATCCCCTATATTTTTTAACCCCTTTTAAAAATAAGTTATTAATATTTTAAAAATCTTATTATAATTAATAAAGATTATATAATAATATATATTTAATACTTTCTTCTTTTTAACTTAGCCTTATTCTTATTTAATAACTCTTGTTTCCTTATTAATAATATATTTATTAACTATATTATAATCTTTATTATAAATATAATTTTTAATAATAATTTTATAATAAAAATATTTTTAAATATATTTAAATAAAGAATATATAATATTATAAGGATTAGAAATACCTTTTAAATTACTATGATCTTTATAAAATATAATATATAATATTTTAAATATATATCTTCCATTAATAATCTAAATAATATAATTATATTTTTTAATATAACCTAATAAAATAACTTTTATATCTTATATATTTATGTTCTTAAATTTAACCTTTTAATTTTTATTAATATATGATATATATTTAAAACTAATAAACCTTAAATTAATAATATTAGATTTATAATCCTTATTAAGATCTAATTTATTAAAATAATATTTGACAATTATATAATTATTATCTATAAAAATATTAAATTAATTTAATATATAAGTTATATTTATTATAACTTATAACCAAAAATATAAAAAGATTTTTATTTAAATAATTATAGTTTATATTACATTCTATATTACGTAAATATATCTTTTAAATATATTATTCCAATATTAATTCTAAAATATAAATATAATAAGATTAATTTTATTTCTTATATAAAATATTTTAAATTAAGTTATTTTAAACTTATAGCTTTTATTTAAATAAATTATAATAATTTAATAACTTTTATTATTATCATTAGGAAATAAAGTAATAAAATAAAATAAGATCTTCTTAATAATAGCCTTAAGAATATCTTATATATTATTCTTTTATTTATATATATTAAATATTTAATACTAACTTTTATTATTAACAATAAAAGAGAAATATTTATAATTTTTAACTAATTTTAAGTTAACTATACTTATATTATATTAAAATACTTACCTAATATTATTTGCCTTTTTCTATAAATTTATAAACCTAATTTTTTATACTTTTACTTAATTATAAACAAAATATAATAATATTTTAATTTATAATAGAAATAAGTTAACTCTAATAATCTTTTATATTATTTAAATTAATTATTATATATTAAAATAATAAAATATTTAATATTAAAATATTAACTTTTATATAACTTCATTTATAACCAAAAATATATTATCATTAAAAGCTTTTATAAAAATATACTTAATATTATTAATCTTTATTAAAAATAATCTTAAGAACATTCTTTATTAACCCTTTATAAATTTCTAAGATTTAAATATATCAAATTCCTTTATATTATATTACTATAATAAAAATCTATACTATCCAATATTTAATAAAATAATAATATTACCTTTAATATCCTTAATATTATATTCTATAATATATCCATTATAATAATAAAATAATTTACCTAAGAATATTTTAACTAAAAAGGTTTTAATATATAAAATATTATTTAAAATAATAAGAAAATAGGTTTATAATATATTTATAACTTTATAACAAATATAATTTAACTTTTTTACTAAAACTTTTCTAATACTAATATTAATTATAAACTTAAGCTTTTATATATTAATAAAAGTTTTAATATTATAATTTAAATTATTATTTATAATATAAATATTTAAACTAATATTAAATAATAAATCATTCTTTATACCAATTTTAATTAAAAAAGTATAAAAATAAAATGCTAATAAATAAGCTAAAGGGTTTATAATAAGTAATTCTATTAAAACTAATAAACTAAACTTCTTATTAACTTCCTTTAAATTATTAACATTAGTTAATATTCCTTTTCTCTAATCTATCTTAATTTAATAAAAATTTGTTAATTATCTTATATTATTTAATTATATATAAATTAAAAAGAAAGTAATATTAAGCTTATATATAAGTTTATTAGGTAATTTAAATTTATTAATGTTAGTTTAAAATTATAAACAATTTTTATAAGCTTAATTACTTTATTTATAACTATTATGATTATTATTTTAGCATAGTTTAAGGTAATCTTTTAATAAATATTTATATTATTTATAGTTAAAATATAAGGGATTAAAGTTAATATTTTAATTAGGCTTTTTATTATTATTATTATTATTATTATTATTATTATTATTATTATTATTATTATTATTATTAAATTTAATAATAACTTCTTAAGTTTTTTATAATATATAATTGTTACTTTTAAAAACTTATAATAGCTTTATAAAAAAAATTAGTTTAAATTTTTAGTTTTTTACTTTACTTATACATTTTATTTAAGGTTCTATTAAATCTTTTTAAAAACTTTATTAATACTTTAAGGATATTATTTAATTATTATATTAATCATTTTAAGTTAAAATTACTTATTTTTAAAAATATTTCTTTAAATAAATTATGTAATTATAATTTATATAAAATAAAACTCTTTTTATATTAAAATTATAATATTAATTATTTCTTTACTATGTTATATTAAGGTTTTATTTAAGATTAAATATTTACTATTTTTACTAAAATTTTCACTAGGAATTAATAATAAATAACTTATCATTTCTTTTTATTTTTTACTTAACATTTATAATAATTTTAATTATTAAGTAGTAAAAAGATTTAATCTTTTTTTCTATTTTATATAACTTTTTTAAAGATTACTTATAATAATTTATTACTTTTCCTTTAATATTATTATCCCTTAATTAATTACTATTTTATTATATAAGATTTAAAAATCTTATTTTAAATATAATACTTTATTAATTAAATAATAATATTAAATTAAATATAAAGTTAATTATTTTATAATATAAGTTATAATATTAAGATATTATTATAAAAGCTTAAGTATTATAAATATTATTATTATTATATAAAAGAATTATAATATATATATATGTAATTTTACTTATTTATATATAAGATTAATCTTTATTACTAGTAAAATTTAACCACTTCACATATTATTTACTATCACGTGGTGCTAATAGCTCACATAGTTGTTATAAATATTAATTTCTTAGGTTTTAATATGGTTATTATTAATGCTAATGATTTAAATCTTAATGTGGTTATTATTAGTATTAATGATTTAAATCTTAATATAATTGTTATTAATGCTTAAGCCTTTATTTTTGGTATGTATTTTATTTATTAAATAGATTTGGTTTTTATAAGGATTTTATATATTTTAAAAGTTTTAATAAAATTATTAGCTTTAATGGATTTAATAGTAAACTTAATATTTTCAATAATTTTAACCATAAATTTTATAAATTTAATAATTTTAATTTTAAATTTTTAAATCTTAATTTTATATGTTTAACCTTTAATTTTTTTACTAATCTTTTAAATAATAATAAGTTTTTATAATTTTAATTAATGATTAATTTTAAATTTTAAATTAAATTTATTTTTAATAAGTTTAGTTAATTTTATGTTTATATAATTTGCTTATGTAAGGGGTTTTATTTAAACGGTATTTTTTAAATTGTTTTAAAGTAATATATTATTTTTAATTAAAAAGATTTATATAGATTTAAAAAATTATATATCGCTTATTTATTAAACTTATTATAAAATTCTTACCAAAGTTATTTATTATAATATTTATTTAGGTATATAGTAAAATATTTGATAATATAAGTGTTTAATATTATAACCATTATTATTTTTAATTTCATTATTTTAATGTTTAAACTTAATAGGTTTTTATTAACATAATGTTATTAATTTATTTTTTTACTATTTATCTTATTAATAAAAGTAATTTATATAAGATTACTTTATATTTTAAAATAAGTATATATAATATAAATTATTTAGGATTTTTAATTTAAAAATATAGTTTAATATTTAATAAGTATTAATTTAATAATTAAAAGGTTAAAATAAGTTAAAGGTTTAGGGAAAAATAGTTTATATATTATAAATTATTTATGGTAAATTAACTTAATATGTTATATATAATGTAATTTATAATATAAATTTATTTAATTATAGGTTAAATTTATTATTTTTTAAATAGGTATAAAGTAAAAATATAAAATATATATTATAATTTTATAAGTAATAGTATATAAATTTTTTAACATAAGCTAATTAATATATAGTAATTATTAGTTATGTAATAGAAATTACTAGGTAATAGGCATATAATTACTAATTAATAACTATCTTATAATTATTTTTATATATTTTACAAAATATTATATAAATAATAAAGATATAAGGTAAGTATATAAGGTAAATATATAAAATAAGTATACAAAGTAAATATATAAGGTAAATATATATAAAAGGTATATAAGGTTAAATATAATAAATAATCTTTTTTAAGGTATTTTATATTATTAATTTATTAATAGCCTTAAGTATAATATGCTTTAATTAGTTTTTTTATATATGTTAAAATTTCTTTTTTAAAATATTTTAATATTATTAATGTATTAGTAACCTTAAGTATAATAAATCTTAATTAAAGCTTCCTTATATATTATAAATGTAAATCTTTTAATGTATAAAATGTTTTAAAATTTTTAACTTAACTTAAAAATATAAAATTAATAAAATAAGTTTTATATAATAAATAAATTAAAATAATATATTTATTTTAATTTAAGTAAAGTAAAATGTTTTTTATAATAGTATAGAATTTAAGTAATTTACTTTTTTAATAATTTTTTATATTTTTAATATATGATTAATATAAGTTTGTTAATGTGTAAAATGCCTTAAGATTTAATTAATAAAAGATTAAAATTAATTAAATAGGTTTTAAATAAAGTGTTATAATTAGGTAATATATTTGTTAATTTAATTAAAATAATATATATCTTAGTAATTTTCTAGGTTTATTTTTTCTTATTTAAATTGTTTAAATTTAAAATCTTATTAAATTCTTTTAAATAAAATTTTTACTATTTATAATTAATTATTGTATTAATTATTAATTAATATTAAATAAATAAAGTTTATTATATATGTAATAAAGTACAAATAATTATATAGTTTATTATAAATAAAATTAATTTTAAATTAATTAAATAATATTTAAGTTTAAATATAAAAATAGCTTTATAAGGTGTGTTATTTTAGCCTTATTCTTACCTAAGGTGTGAAGTGTGCCACATGACTTAATATCACGTGACCATATTCCGACATTTATTATTTTTTCCCCTTTTTTATTACCTTTTTAATTATATTTTTTATTAATTAATAAATGATAAGCAATAAGCATTAGGTTTTTTTAGCAACTACGAAATAGCTATAAACCTAACTTATATTAATTATAATTTAGTTTTATATAACCTAGCTTTACTCTTAATATAATAACTTATTTTATATTTAATTAAATAATCTCTAATACTTAATAGTATTTTTACTTATTATAAGGTAATTAATATAATTCTTATTTTAAAAAGTAATATTTTAGTATTGCTTTTTTACCCTTTTTAATTTACCTACCTAACTTACCTATTTATTAGTAGTTAATTAAAATGGCTTAATATATTTAATATATTAAGCTACTTATAAGCAAAATACTTTATAATTCTTTTAATATTATAATACTTAAAACTTATAATTTACCTATACTTATAAGAGTATATTATAATATTTAATAATTAATTAATTTACTTTTTAAGTTAAATATAATAATACTTACTCCTTTAAAACCTTATTTATTCTTTTATTTAAATTTTCATAATATTTTATATCTTTAAGCTTAAAAAATAAAAGGTAACTTTTTAATATTTTAAAGTTTCTATTAAATTATTACCCTTTTATATAATATAAAATACTTATTTACAAATTTAACTATTACCCACTTATACTTTCTAGTTAATAAGTATATTAATTATTAAGAAATTATCTAAGTTTTTTTATTATTAAGTCTTATTTATTTCCTTATATAATTATTATCATCTTTAATAATTATTACCTAAGTTTTTTAATTATATATAAATATTATTAAAAGAGGAAAAAATACTTAAAATAGTAATATTTATTACCTAACATTTATATTTAAAGTATATTTTAAAGTTATTAATAATAAATATTATTTAGGTTTTAACATATATAAAAACGTTTAAAAGCTTATATCAATTATTAGTAATAAGTTAAATAAAATATATAAGGAATTTATCAAAGCCTAAGTTACCATATAAAGCCTAATAAGTTATTAATATTATAAAGTTTTATAATATCTTTAAGTAAGTTATTAATTTTCTTAACTTAATTTATAATATAGCTTATAAGGAATCCTAAAGTATATTAAATCTAAGATTAGGATAAATCTTATTTATAATTTAATTAATATTAAAACTTTTATAGCTATTAATATATATTTTAATAATATTATTAAAACCTAATATTATAGCGTTAATTATTAAAATATAATTAATAATAATATTATAAACTTTAATAATACTTTTTATATTAATAATAAAAGCTATATTTTTAAGATCTATATAATTAATCTTTAAGGAAACGTTATTAATATTAGTTAAAAGTTCTTTATTTAAATAAAGTTTAATAATTAAACTATCCCTTTAGCCTTTTAAATTTATATTTAAATTATTATCAAAACTTATAATATTTTAATTATCCCTATTTATCTTATTAGCAAATACTTTATATTTAATATTTTAATTAAAATCTATATAAATAAAACCTTTTATTTTATTATTAATATAAATATAAATAATAATTATTATTATAATATTAAAGTAAATATAAACCTTATATATTTAATTATTAAAGATATTATTAAAGTAAATTTAAACCAAATTAATATATTGTAAAAAAGCTTATATTAAGCTATTAAAAGTTTTAATACTAGTCCTAAAAGCATTTACTTTTAAGGCTATTATTATCCTATAATAATAAAGTAATAAATATATTTATAATTCCTTTATATTATTATTATTTCTTTTTAATATATCATAATTAATTAAAACATTATATTCATTAATTATAGTTTTATTAATTTTAAGAGCTAATATAATGGATTAATATTATTTAGCTAATCTTTAAGCATATATTAATGCCTTTAAAGATAAATTATATTAAGCTAATTAATATAAATAAGACTATATTAATGATAATACCTACGTTACTACCTAAATAAAGTTATTTAGCCATAATTTAGCAACTGCTTTTAATACTTTTAATTAAACTATAATAAACGTAATAATAGCTAATGCTACTAATAATTAACGCTTTAACTAGTATACTTAACATATTACTATTACCTAAAAAAATAACCTTAATAATTAAAAGTTAAAATATATTAGCTTATTTACGTTAAATAATATCATTATTAATAAAATAAATAAATATAAATAAATAAATAAGATAATAATAATTTAACGTAATATTTATATTTTATTAATGTAATTTATAATATAATAACTAATAATATATATAAAGAAGTTATTGAAATTTACTTTAATAAGCTTTATTATAAGAATATTATAAAGTGATAAATAATTTAAATTAAAGAAGAAAAAGTGCTAATAAAAAATAGCCTAAATTATTATTTAGCCTAATTATTCGCTAAGTTTAAAATTCCTAAAAGTATAATAGTTTTTAATTTTTCTAAAGTTAAATAAGGTAAGGAAATAATATTATAAAATATTAACTTTTAAGCTTAAGTAATAAATTTAATCCATAATTATTACTCTTTTTAAATAAATAAGTTAATTTAATATATAAATTATATTTATAACCGCCTTAATCCTAATCTATAATCTTTTATTACCCCCTTTATAATAATCATATTTATTAATAATTTTATTAATTATATTAAAAGTTATAATAAAGCTTAATATAAAGCTTTTTTCTTTTAAAGTAATAAAGATTTATTAAAATTACCTATAATTAGAATTATTACTAATTTTAATAAAATAATTATAATATTATAAAGCTAAAAGTTAATTATAAACTTTTAGTATAATTAAGATAATGATAATAATAGATAAGTTAATAATAAAGATAGTAATAATTATTAGTTTTATTATTATTAAAAAGGAAATAAGGATAATAATAATCATAATAAAAATTATAATTATTAAATATATAAGGATATTTTTAAATAAACTAACTCCTATTACTTTATACCTAAAAATAATAATTATAATAATAATAATAATAAATCTAAATATAGTAATAATAAGTATAAAAATAAAAGTTTTAATTATAGCAAAGGTAAATATAGTAGCTAAGGTAACTAATAATTTATTTAACATTATTAATGTTAATAAATTAAAAGAGGTAAAGATAATGGTTACTTAAAAGATAAAATATTTTTTAAATAAGATAATAAGGATAAAAAAGATAAAAAAATAAAGTTAAAATAAGATAATTATTTCTTAATAAATAATTATAAAATAAACTTAAAGTAATTAAAGTATAATTTTTAATACTTTATAAAGTTAAAACGTAATAAGCTAAACTTAATTATTAAAGTAATTTAAATAGATAATAAAGAGAAAAAAACTTATCAAAAATATAATAAAGTCTTTAATACTTAGGTAAACTATTTTAAGTATATTTATACTAATAATTATATCCTACTTAAATTATTAAATATAAAACCTATAGTTAAAATAAAAAAAGTATATTTTTAAATTAATAATAATATATATATAGAAAGTTTAACTTATAAAAGATTATTTATATAAGATATTTAATATAAATACTTTTTTTAAATATAAAAAAATAATCCTTAAAATATTTTTAATAAAGCTTTTAATAATATAAACTTAAAAAAACCAAATAAAGTCTTTAACGTAAATAATATTAAGTTAATTAATATCATACTAAAGAAAGCTTTAAGGATATATTATTTAAAGAAATACTTATATTTGGAAATTAATATCGTTAATATTTATAGTAATAAATCAATTATTTATATTAACTTAGGTATATCAAATCATATAATTAATTATAAATAGCTTATAAACTTTATTAAGGACTTTAAGGTTTTTAAAGTTAAAAAATTAATAATTGTTAAAGGTATATTTAGCGAGATTATAATAAATAAAAAAGTAAAATTTTGTATTAATATTCTAATAATATAAAATATAAAAAAGATTTTATTATATATTAAAATGAAAGTATAGATATATAATAATTATTTAAAGCTAAATTTATTATTTAGAAATAAATTTTACAAATAATATAATATAATCTTAAACTATTTAAAGACCTTAATAATAATGGCGATTTATTTAAGTATTAAAATATATATTAAGTTTATAAAATTAAAAGATATTATTTAAAGATAAATATTATATATAAATTATATTATTATTCCTTTTCTTAATAATAATACCTATTAAAATAGAATATATTAATTTATTAATAGGAAAAGACTTTTAATTTATATTTAAATATTCTAATATAATATATAGCATTTATAATATATTAATATTAAAGGGAATAATATTTTTAAATAATATAAATAAAGAAGTTATAATTTATTATAAAATAAGGCTAAAATATATTAGAGAAATTAATGTTTAAAGATATTATATTATAATTTAAGAAAAGGCTAATATAGTATAAGTAATTATAAACGCTTATAATAATAATATAGTTTTAATAGATTATCTAATAATAAAATTTATTATAAATAATATTATTAAAGAAATATTATACTCTAATAATAAAACTCCTAAAAATATATAGAAGATTTTTTAATAAAAAAAAAGCTTTAATATTAATATAATATTATTATTAAGTATATTAAAGCTAAAAGAAATATTAAAAATAACGTTAAAGTATAAAGTATATTATTATATAAAAGATATAAAATTTAGTAATAATTTAGTTAAAATAATAGAAAGATATAAGATATAAAAGGATAAAGGAATTATTAAATTATTAAAGAATAAGAAGATAATAATTAATCTTATTAATAATTAATAAAAATACTTTAAAGTAAAATAAGTTTATCCCCTTAAAATCTAAGATAAAGAACTTTTGAATTAAATATTTAATATATTATATAATTAAAATAAGATAGATTAGATAAAATAACTAATATTATTTAGCTACTTATATTTTATCATATAATATATAATAAAAAGTAAATATAAAGATTAAATTATTATTAATCTTAAACCTCTTAATAAATTTATATTATTAAATAACTATCCTTTACCATAATAAAAGAATATAATATTATAATTAATTAGTAAATAATATTTTAATATTATTAATACTTTATAATTTTTTCACTAATTATTAATAGTTAAAAGGTATATTAATTAGATAATAATAATATTATTAAAAGATTTAAAATATTTAAAGTTATATTTATAAGTTTTAAAAATTTATTAGCATTTAAATAAAGATTTCGTAAAAACATATATTAATAATATTATCATTTATAGTAATATACCTAAAAATTATATATATTATTTAAATACTTTCTTTAGTTTATTTAATAAAGTTAAACTTATATTAAATCTAAAAAAAATCTTTCTTAAATATAGATTTATTAAATTACTTAATTTTAATATTAATAATGAAAAAATCTTAATAATTAAAGATTAAATGGAAGCTTTAAAGAAAATTAAGATATTAATTACTTTGGCAAATCTTAAGATATATATTAATATAATTACTTTTTTATAAAGATATATTCCTTAATATTAATAAAAAGCCTTACCTTTATAAGAATATAAAATAAAAATATTTATAATAAAAAGAGAAAAGGCAGAGATATTATTAATAATAATAGCCAAATATAAATATATTAGGAAAAGTAGTTTTAAACTAATTAATTTAAAAAAGAAGTTATTTAAGATTTTTTAAAATAAGTTAATAAATCCTTTAAAGCTTATATATTAGGATTATAATAATATTATATTTTTAAAGATTAATATATCTAAATAGTAAGACTTTAAAGTAATGATTTTTCACTTAGATATAACTTAAGATAATAAGAATATACTTATTAATAAAATATAACTTATATTGTTTTTATTAAAGATAATAATAAAAATAAAAATTAGATATATAACCATGAAATTTGAAATAGCTTATTTAATTTAAACTTATTAATAATATAAAATATAATTTTAATTATGCAGAAAATTTATTATTATTTTAATAGATTATAATATAATAAAAGGCATTATAAATCAGATATTTTTAAAAATATTAGATATTAATAAAATGAATAATAAGCTTATAATTATATCGATATATTTATTATAATTTAATTTAAATATTTACTATATTCTAAGAAAAATAAATTTAATACCAAATGCACTTTTATGTTTATTTATAAAGGATATAAGTGATAATATTATGAAAAGGAATGATCCATAAAAATCAATATTAAATAATATAGTAAATAATTTTAACTATTATGTTAATATAAAAGTAATAATAAATAAAAACTTTAGGAAAAGAATTATTAATAATTATAATAATAATAAGCGCTTATATTAATTAAAGGAAATTTTCCTATTTATAAAAAATAATAAAAAAGATATAAATAAATGGTATTAATATAAAATCAAAAATGAACTGATATATTATATTGGTAATATAGGTTAATAAAGGTTAATAATACTTTCTTTATATATTAAAGAATTTTTAAAGCTTATATATAATATTAAATATTATTTTAAATTTAAATATATAGTATAAAAATTAGAAAATATATTAATTTAAAACCTTTTAAGAAAAATATACAAATATATTAATTAATATCTATACTATTAAAAGAATAAAATTAATCATTTAAAACTATTAAGAGAATTATTATTAATTAATTTTATTCTAATATCTTATTATATAATAATATAGGATTTCATTATAAGATTATTATTAATATTATTGAAAAATATTTTATAAATAATTAAAAGATTTACATATTTTAATTTATTAATAATTATTACGTATAAATTTAGTAAAAAGGTTTTACTAATTCTAAAATATTTTAAATATAAGGTTATATATTAGGCAAATTTAATATTAAAAGCCTTAATATTATTAAATTAAGGATTGCTATTAAAGATAATATTAAATAAAAATCTAAAATTTATATTAAAGCTATGGTAAATTATTTTTATAAAAATAAAAATAAAGCTAGCAATATTAATAAGCTATTACCTATAAATTAATAGCTAAATGAAAAGGAAAAATTAAAATATTAAAATCATAATTTAGTTTTATTACTTTATATTAAAACAAGCTTAGGTTAATATTATTTTAATGTTATAATATAATTTAAATAATATTAAATTTTTAGTATTAAATAAGTCTTTAAATAAAATTATTTATAAGTTTAAATCTTAAATAATTTTATTAATACTTAATATCCCTATTAATGTAATTAATTTTAAGATAATATAGAACTCATATTAAAAGAAAGTTAAAGCAATAATTAACTATATAATAATAAATATTAAAGTTAAATATAATATTAAGTATAAGCTAATATTATTTATTATTAAAAAATTAATATATTTTAAATTATATAAGGGATATATTTTATTAGAAAAACCTTTAAGGAAATAGTTAATATAATAAGTTAAATCCTTATTAATTATATAATAAATAAAAAATCTCATATATAAAATTAATATATCCTTGCATTAATATATAAAGCGTTGTTATCCGGGCTACCCTTTTTTTATTAAACAGGCTACCTTTCCTATCACTTTTTGGATTTGATTAATTAAAAGGAGATATTCATATCCCACCATCCTTACATATTTACTTACGCCTTTACTAATTTTTATTTTAATTTAAACTATAATAACTTAGGCTTTAAACATTATATTATAAAATGATTTAAATCACTTTATAGCCCTAATTTAAGGCTTTATTTTAATATTAATCCTATACAAATATATTCTATATTCATTTAGTAATTTAGCTATTTACTAAAGATTAGGCAAAATAGCATATAATACTCCTTATTATAATATCTTACATAAGGTCTTAGCACCAACTTTTTAAGCTTAAATTCCACTTACTTAAGCCCTACACATAAATAATATTTATATTAAAATAAAGCCTTTAATTCAGGCTATAAAACCATTTAAATTATCTTTTAATGCGATATTTATATCTAAAATTATTATAATTTAAAGTATAAAGAGATATTAATAAGGACACAAATAACACGGGGTGGCAAATATGGGCTTTTAATTTATCAAATTCGAAAACCTAGTGAGGGAATAGCTTAGCTAGTAAAAAAAGGGTAGCTTAAATAACAACACTTAATATATATATAAGGTTATTTTAATTATTTAACTTTATAAAATATTATAAGATATAAATTTATATAAAAAAAGGAAACCTTAAGTAAAAAGGATTATTATTTAAGGTAATAATAATAAATGAATATCTTATAAAATTAAAAAGTTTATAAATTAATAAATTAATTAAATAAGAAAAAAGTTAATATTTAAATATCTTATAAGATGAAAAGATTATTTATAAATATATAATTAATCCCAACCGGAGGTTTTTTACACTAGAACTCAATTTGGAAATTACTATGGGAAATTAGAAGGTAATTGATAAGGTAATTGATAAGAAACTGATAAGTAATTGATAAGGGAAAATAAAAAAGACCTTTAATCTTTATAAAATTAATCCTCCACTAATCCTAAAGTGACAAAAATGAAAAAAATATCATTAGATAGCGTATTCAATTCCGCACATTTTGATACTAGATGCACGATCGTAGCTGTTCTATAAGCCAAGATAATTGAGTTTGAAATAGTATGGTTAATTTGAAAGTCCCGAAAGCTTTTTCAAAAGCTCTGCAGCTTTGAGCCACTGGAGCCACTGGAGCCACTGGAGCCACTGGAGCTTTAAGCTACTGGAGCCACTAAAGCCACTGGAGCTTTGGGCTATTAAAGTTTAAAAGCTTTTATATATATAAAATCTAATATCTCCACTAATCCTTTATTTAAAAATTTCAAAAAATATATATAAATAGAGCTTTAAATTCTCATTCGAATGATATGAGATGTACGTGACTAATCCCTTTCGTTAAGGAGTTATTAAAGATTAAAGATAAGGTTTTAAAATTAAAAGGTATATAATTATAATTATAAACAAATT